>QANT01002889.1:0-163602 GCA_003254885.1 Purshia tridentata
TTTTTGTTTTTCTTTTAAGACTTGATGGGCATGTTTGCGATGGGCTAAATAAACAAATCATATATTACGTGGGAGTAAATGGTGGACCACAACTACTTTAGTGGGGTGTATTGTATATGAATTTTAAAAGGCTTTTATGGAGTTTAAAAGTCATAGGATATTCAATTAAGACTTTTAAAAAATTTAAAAAAGTTCGTAAAAATCTATATGTATTCAATTAAGAATGTTAAGGAGTCTATAAAAGTCATGTGGTATTCAATTAAGCCTTTTAATGACTTTTAAAAAATCCATAAAAATCTATATGTATTAAAAAAGTTATAGACTTTTATAGACTTCATTTAATGATGGATTTCTAAAGACTTTTATATATATTTCAAAGTCATTATAAATCTGACATATTCTCTACGGATTTATAAGAATTTCTATAGACTCCGTAAAACTTTGTGGAATTCTGTGAAAATATATAAATTCTGCAAAAGTCTGCAATTTGAAAAAAGTCTATAGAAGTCTTTATAACTCTATATACACTACATCCTAGGGTAGAACTGTGTTTAGTAAATTGGATTTGAATCTTGAATTGTGTTATCATGTCAATTGTCAAGTATTGGTCAATTCAAACTCTCAAGCTTAGAGTCGACTTGGAATTGTGCTATATAGACTGGCTTATGGTGTCATAAATTACAAATGACTGAAACTTTGAAGTCCAAGGTGAAAACTCTCTAACTTATGTGTATAATTACATGTATGTGTATGTATTGTGTATACAGACTGGCTTTTATCAGAATTCACAAACAGTAATCAATAGATAAAACTTTGTATAAAATAAATATCCAAAATTACATGTTTTTTTATTACATATCCAAAATTACAATGCTGCACGTACAGTAGACCTTTTAAATATTCTGAAGCAATTCAGAAGCTCCTTATCACAATAGGCCAACTAAAACCAATATGATGAAATCAATTTATCCTAGCTATCATACGAACAAGTTGAACTGATAGGATGACTCTGGCGGGTCAATACTAATAAATCACAACATGAGAGTTATTCATGCCCAGAACTGAAGAACAAAAATATGCATAAATTGGTAACATGGTCAACTTCATGAGAGACTTAATTTGCTGCTCTACCAGCACATGTTTTCTTGTTGGGTTCGAAGACGTATTTGATCAGTGATTCCTTGATTGGCAACAATTCAGGGAATTCTTTTTTCAACTTAGATGCATCCATCTCATTGTTGCTTCTTGGTGCAACAATAACCTTGGCTTGTTCTTCCAGTGTGAAGTTAACCCACTTGAAACTGGGGTCAATGTAGGTCTTGTACATCTCCAGAATCTCATTGTGGCTTACCACACCAGGGTTTGTGAAGTTCCATATGCCCCTGCAGTTCCTCTTGGCCATCTCAACTGAAATGGGCAGAAGTTCATCCAAGATGGTCATGCTGTTTGGAATGTCAACTACTTTGTTGTACCGTGAGATCTTTGTGATGAAGTTACGTGGGTTGCTGAGATCAGATGATATTGGCATGCGGACTCTAAGAGTGCAAACATTATCATATTCTTTCAGAAGCTCTTCCACCTGGTACAAAAGTGGGAAAGAGATATTAGTTGCCAGCTATTCTAAAACTTTCTCAAGATTATAACAGTAATGGATATGGATAGTTGAAAGAGATACCATGGCTTTGGTTTTGGAATAAAATGAGCCTGTGAAATTAGGGGTGTCTTCCTCCTTGAACCCAATTCCTGATCTTGACAGATGTGCAGCATCATACTCAAAGATACAACCAGTAGCATAGTTCATCACTAGGAGGTCATGCTCTCTGCAGACATCAGCCAAGGTTAATGTACCAACAACATTGGTCCTAATTGTTTCTGGTTTATGAGTTTCACACCAATCCACATTGGGTCTGCCAGTCACTCCAGCAGCATTGAAAACATGGGTTGGTTTAACCCTCTGAATATCATCCAGGAGCTGTGAACGTTCCTGAAGACGTCCTCGTCCATACTCAAAGGGTATCCCTTGCTTCTCACAAATCTTCCCAAGAAGGCCCCCAATCCACCCTGTTTTTCCATAAATCAAAAACTTCAGAGATGGCTTCTGAGTAGACAGATTGTTCCTTGGAGCTGGAACTACCATTTTGCTCTGAATAATATCACTTGCTGAAGAAGAGTAAGCAGCATTGCCATTATCAGGCCCATCAAATTTTCTTTCAATTCCAGGAACCATGAGCATTCTTGGATGAGGGAGAAGCGCTCCAGATACATCTCCCCACCAATCAGGATTCTTGGCGTACCATTCCATCGTTTTCCTCAAACCATCTTCCCATGAAGTCCTTTCATGCCATCCCAAGTTTTTCAGCTTTTGGTCATCTAAGAAATATCTCTGATCATTAAAAGGCCTATTCTCTACAAGCTTAATCTGAGTATCCGGGTTCAAAGAGAAGAGTTGGCAAATTTCCCTAGCCACATCAATTACCCTCCTCTCCTTCTTCGTCCCAATGTTGTAGACATGGCCTACCTCACCCCTATGAAGAATGACTTCAAATGCCTCTGCTACGTCCTCACAATAGAGATAACTCCTGACGTTTGATCCATCTCCATGAATTGGAAGAGGCTTCCCTTTCATAGCCAAGAGAAGAAATTTTGGAATCATCTTTTCAGGGAACTGATTGGGGCCATAAACATTATTTCCTCTGGTAGTTATCACAGGCAATCCATATGAACGCCCATACGCCATAACAAGCATCTCTGCTCCAGCTTTAGTTGCAGAGTACGGGTTTGTCGGGAGAAGCTGAGAAGCCTCATGATTTCCCACCACAGCATCTTCATCTGTCTCCCCATAGACTTCATCTGTGCTTACATGGATGAACCTTTTGATTTGGCCAGTGACTTTACATGCTTCTAGAAGAACATGTGTACCATAGATGTTGTTTGTAGTGAACTCAAAGCTGTTACCAAAAGAGTTGTCGACATGGGTCTGGGCTGCAAAGTGCATTATTGTATCAATGGACTCAGTGAGAAGGATGAAGTTGACAAGGTCAGCACTGCCAATGTCTCCCTTGATGAATTTGAAGTTCGGAGAAGACCTTGAGGGATGAAGGTTCTTCAAGTTGGAACAGTAATCAAGCTTGTCAAGGACCACAATCTTGTACTCAGGGTAGTTCCGGATAAGCCGATTGCAAACATGGGATGCAATGAAGCCAGCAGCTCCAGTAATGAGGATGTTCTTCGGTTTATAGGAGGTAGCCATATCCAAAAGAATTCTACATAATCCAGCATACAAAATTTGACTCAGAATCTCAAAATTTCAACTAAAATAAAGTATGCTAAGAAATGCAGGAGAAAAAGGTAATATATTGTTCAGTAACATGATTAAAAGAAACAAATCATTAAAGGAAGGAACTAAAATTCAAAATAATTTCATGTGTTATAATTAAAAATTTAGGACATATTCATCTTTCTTAGCCCATATTCAAGTGAAATAATAAAAGAGAAAAAGAAAATAGATTTAAGGTACAAAGACATTCATTTTCTAATCAAGGCTAAGAATGCATATTCCACTACATAAAACAGGTCAATTTGCTGGACCAGTATTTTCTGGGCAAACAAAGTATTATAAAAGTGAAGTTGTTTTGTTTGTAAATGTCAATTTAAAGCTTAATCCAAAAAGACAAAAAAAAAATTTAGCATGTCTCTCCAATAAGCATTAAAAAATTTTGAAGAAAAAAAATTTTCAATATGATATTCATGGTTTCATGTAACATGAAACGAAATAAGCTGAAAAATGATTAAAAAGATGAAAAGCCACCAAATTGTGATAACAGCAGAGTACTAGGCAATGAGAAACTTTATGAAAAAAATAATTAGGCCAGTTGAACAATTTATGGCATAAAAAACAACCAGAACCCAACAATGCAAAGCATCCAAATTACCAATCTACTGGATCTGTGGAAAAAGCAGCACAAAATTGACCCAGATATTACTACTCCACCAAAAAAGAAGAAAAATAACATTTTTCCAGAAAACTAAGATTCATAAAGCATACAAAGCACAACCCACATTGATTTCAGTAGCATAAACCCAATCAAACACTCTTAAAACCAAATGCATTAATGTGGAAGCAGGAGATCTGGGCCTACATTGAGGGGTCTATTCCCTGATCAACATCTATGGTTGAGGAAATCAAAACAATTGTAAACACAGAAACCAGTGAAGGAGAGGATCTTTATTACTCACAAGTTGTGGGTTGGAGTAGATCTTGAGCTAAAGTTGCAGGCTTTTCTTGTATGGTGAATTGAAGACAAAATGAAGAAGCAGCAACAAGAAGAGAGAAGAAGGGTATGAGAGTGTGTGTGAGGAGGGAAGGTAGTTGGGGTGGGGTATTTATAAATACGTATCACAAGAATTGAATTTTTGCAATATTTTAAGGAGTTTCGGAGAGATCCTATATGATGGTGTTCTGAGAAAAGAAGGAGGTGTATCCAGCAGGGTTGGACCACTGAGTTTTAGCCGCGTAAAGATTGTAGTTTTGGGATTTATGAGTGAGAGAGAGACCCACATCTAAAACATTACTGTTGTTGTTAAACATTTAACACTAATCTAATCAGAGAAGCAGTGATGGGTGTCGAAAGGAACCATCAACAACCATGTTGATGGTGGTAGTGATGGGTAGCCAATGGATTTATGAGATTGAGACCTGGGTATACAGCCGACAATGACCCGAAGTTGGTGCCTAAGATTTAGAGTTTTTAACTATAATGGGTGCTACACCTGCTGATTTTATGTAAATCTTATTATGAGGTACAAATTGTTGTTGGATTTTCCTCTATATATACCTGAGTGAGTCCTATACTTGTACGGTGCCTACTAAAAGTACCACCTCCCTTGGTAATTGTTGGATTTTTAAGATCCACAATAAAAGTACAAATTAGATAAATTGAATTAGAGTATCTTTGAAAATGCACCATCAAAGACTTGCCGCACATAACTTCTAAAAAACACATTTAAAAAACTTCTACTCTAATATATAATGTAAATCCTTCAATTATGTATTTCTTGAACTTGATGAAAATTAGACTTCTCTACACTATTTATGTTATTCCATACGTTAATTTATATATTAGTACTAAATGATATGTTTAAAAATATCGAGAGACAATCACTATGAATCTAAGCAAACTACTCATACATTTACCTATAATTATAAATTAAATTGTAATTTTTTCCCAACACAGATTACGTTATAAATTGGTTCTATGTATTTGGAAGTTAACAAGCTTTCTTAATTTAGAGATGTCTTGAAAGCTAAATGAGGTTATATGAAATGGATTTTTTGTTTTCCTTATGAAAGAGGTTACAATTATGTGAGTAGAAATGTTAGAGATAATGCATTTAAGTGTTGGATCCACCTTAAGAATAATGTCAAATTTATAAATATTAAATGTATTGTTGCATTGTTCTTGATCACTTGTCCCTTAATATAAGTTTCTGAAATGAGCATTTCTAATTACTTTAAAAGCTTATTAGGTTAAAATAAAGCTTGGAATGTTTTAATTGTGTTGCAAGGGAATGCTAGATCAGGAGAGGATTCATGTACTTTGTACTGTATTATAAGGTACAGTTATTTTGGGAGAATAATTAGAATGCCATTTTAGGAAGCAAAACTTTTTTTTAAAGGCCAAAGTATCTCTTATCAGGAGAGGATTCATGTACTTTGTACTGTATTATAAGGTAAAGTTATTTTGGGAGAATAATTAGAATGCCATTTTAGTAAGCAAAACTTTTTTTTAAAGGCCAAAGTATCTCTCTTTTTACCAATGTTTCTGCAAATTTTTTAATTATTTTGGTCACTGCAAATTAAATATTATATTTATTATGAAAGGACAACAGTTAAGTACAATTATTAAATTCCATTAGAAATTTAGAACTCTGTACTCTGCAAAATTTGTACAATACATCAAATGAACACTGGACCAGGAAAAAACATTAAATGAGCACTTTTTTATTATTTATATTAGATTTGTAAAAGTTAAAAAACTACTGATGAGATTGAAAATTTAAATTTACCAATCAACAGTACTTGTAAAATATTCAAGTACTGTAAATTTTAAATGAGCCCTATCCCCTGGCCCTAACTAACAAATATTTGTATTACCCAAGTTGTTGCCTTTGGAAAATGAGTCAAACTGACTTTTCAGTCATTAAGAAAAATGAAAATGACTGAAATATTTTCATTAGGAATCTACAAATCTAGGATCATATTCAAGAATATCAAATATTATTGAAGTATATATATGTGCAATTTGATGAAAATTTATAATTAGAAGAGCGAAAATGACCTGCTCACGCGAATGCATTGGACTTTAACTTGATTTTTTATTTTGCTGGATTTTCACTAAAAACTCTTTCAAAAACTAAACTTGGGCAGTAATTTAATTATTATTAATTTATATTGAATTAGATGATGTGGAATAATCTATTCTATTATCTTGACAATATAGATCTTACTTGTTATAATAAACGTTGAGTGTAAATTCATATATAAGCAAATAAAAAAAACACATTGATACAAATTTTTGGGATTTATTTTGATATATGTCGCATGACTTTAATTATATTATAATTTCATTAGTAATGAAAGTATAAACTAATCAATTAAACCATGGGAAGAAGGGCTAAACAAACCTTGTCAAACATCAACAATAAAACACATTACACACCAAACAAACATCTATGTTGTGCATTAATGCTAATTAAATCAAATCAATCAATAAAAATCGATCTTCAAAAAGATGGGTTGCATTTTTCATGCTTCATTTATATATATTATGACAGGGAGATCACGTGCTTTCACTACATGCAAAAATTTCAATGTCCTGCTCATCATCATGAATGTTTTTTTTTTTTTTCCTTGCGAGAAAGCAAGGTTTGCCACCAACATACTTTTGTTTTTAATGCTTAATTTGCATCTGGTTTTACGTTAAAATTTGAGAATCAACAAAAGGGTCAGGTCCACACTATATTTATCTCTGAAGTTGAAACCTGTACACATGATCATACATTCACATACATTCCAACATGGAAAAGAAGACAAACAATCTTTAGCAAATACGGAAGCAACTTCACAATGATCACTTGCATCATTTAAGAGAAATTAAAAACACTCTTTTTTGTATATCATGCACCTTCAAGAATGTTTCAAGGAAATCCTTCCTTCTTATAGCCATTTCTAAACCTAAAAAGAAAATAAACATAGGCTCACGACCAATTTTAAGGTTAAGCAAATGAGGTAACCATTTTGAATTTCTAAATGTTATAGATATTCCTTTATATACTATGATGATTTTTGTATGTACTTTTTCTAAAAAGTATTAGAGTCATATGAATATACATGAAAGGTCAATAACTTTATTTTTATAATTCGTCTTGAATCTCCGTAACTTTAAAGTCGACTTTGAGTGAATCACCATACGTTTATGAGTTAAAAAGAGATCTAAGATTTGGGAGAGGTGATGAAAATCGAATTCTTATCGTGGTGGAAGCCACTTATGATAAGGAACAAATCATGTTAATATCCATAGAAACACCATCATCAGAGTTTAGAATCATCGGGAAGCTTTCAAGTGGAATAGTGAGCGAAGTTGTGTCCTCAACATTAAGAGGTAGCATTGTCAATGTTTGGAGAGTTGGGCAATTCCCATCAAATGGATCGATCAGCAAATTCCACATTGTTGAGGTCCCTTTTGCTGATGTTTGAAACATATGCTAATTGATAAATGATCAACTCAGCTTGAAAATGATAAAGTTTTCAACATGGGACATGCTGTACAATGTGCTGAGTACTGCAACGGTCACGGGCCGTCACGGGCCCAAAACCCCTTTCAAACGCATTTAAAACTGGGCTAAAATCGTGGTCCACTTTAATAAGGCACTTTTGGCCCAATTCACAAGTGCTAATTTTTCCAAAACAACAAAAAAGAAAAAGAAAACTCCACGGTGGTTTTGTACAACTGACTGAAGAAACCACAGCAAATTCTCAGTGCTCAGAAATACTTCCAGAATTGGATCTAGAGGGTCCTTACTTACGGGTATGTTTTGGCTGTCCTCTATTCTGAATTTGATAAATTTTTTTCATTACTTGTTTGGTTGCCGAGGAAACAGAGAAAAACAAAATATTAGAAACAGAGTTTAGCTTTTTTTCTGGATTATTTTTCTGACTCAGTTTACTGTTTAACTGTTGCATGCTCTGCTTGACTCAAAATGGAGTCTAATTTAGTGTCTCTTTTCTCATAAGTTGGTGCTTTTGTAATTACATTTATGAAGTGGATAGAAAACTTGGAAACAGGTTGTGAAAATTCATAAAATGGTAATGCCATGTTCATTGATGTTCGTCAGCAAAAGTTCGTTGCTTACCACATTTAACCATTAAGAAACTATAGCGGGTCGATTGTTTGTTAGACCCAATGAGACTTGGATCAAACTAAGATAAGCAAAAGTTCTGTCAAGCCTGCAAATTGTCTGATAAATTCCTAACAGTAATTTTTCTCTTTGGTCAAATGTTTATTTTCCATTTTTTTTAAAAATCATTCTATGTCGTTGAGTTTGGCTCAGGTGATTGCAGTGTTTGAATTCTATAGTTTTGAGCCATTAAATCTTGGATTAAAAATATAGAGCTAAATATTTTTAAACCTAGTATGGGATGAGAACCCATGATTCGTTCTACGAGCTTGAACAATATAGATCATGCTGAGAATAGAAGGTGTCTCAGCACCAAAATGGGATTATGGAAAAACTTTTGGAATTACAATTGATTCATATATAACATATCCTCAGGTACTGCATTTTGCACTTCGTCAACATTCTGTAATTTAAGAAAAATCTTATTTTTTATTTTATAAATGTTGTTTCAGTAATGTGGAAGCACGGAAACAAATCAAAGGCATGGAACGGTCCTCAAAACCGTTCGGTGGCATTTCTGGTGGCATCTCTTACATTATTTCTTCTTGTTGTCGTATTGTTACTTTGCAACACTGATCGAAAGCCCAATCCATTACCTGGACTTCCAAGGAAAAATTGGAATAGCTTTGAGTCATTGGTGCAGCTGTCTCCAACCTCAGAGTTCCAGAATGGAACGAATGTCATATGGCAAATACCAGCTTCACCTAAAGCAGTACTCTTTCTGGCTCATGGTTGCGATGGCAGAGCTGCTAACTTTTGGGACAAATCTTCTCGCTGCCAAAACTGCATTGGTTTGCCAGAAGAAAGGCTAATAGCTCTTCATGCTCTTTCCAAAAAGTTTGCTATTGTTGCCATATCAAGTGCAGGGAGGTGCTGGAGTTTTGGGGAGGAAATACTTATTGTTAAAGATATTATAAGATGGTGGGTTGAGAAAAACAAGCTTGGACATCTTCCTCTTGTGGCATTGGGGGCCTCGTCTGGGGGATACTTTGTTTCTGTACTTGCCACTGTGTTGAAGTTCACTAGTATTACTATTATGATTGCTGAAGGGATGTTTGGTCAAATAGATATACAGGAGAACTATCCGCCCACCCTTTTCGTGCACATGCCCAAAGATATTATTAGGCAGCAAAAGATAGGCAAGTATATGGAAGTTTTAAGAAATAAAGGTGTTGATGTTGCAGAGATTGAATGCATGGAGTTCCCCTTGTCACCACATCTCTTAGCTGATAGAATCCCAGGTCTTGATCAGTCTGTTTCTGCTAAGTTGTTTGAACTCTTCCGGCACAAGGGTTTCATTGATGAGAATGGATATATGAAGAATGATGGGCGTAGAACACGTTGGAAAGAAGCAGTCAGAGGGAGTAAAATTATTTTTCCAGACAAGCATCTGGCTCATTACATTCAGGAGGAGTTGAATCTTGCATTTGCATACCATGAAATGACTAGCTTGCACTCTGATAGGATCTTCAAATGGTTTGAATCTCATATGAAGTAACTGCTTGTCAACTTTGCCTTCCCCTGCGTCAAATAGTTATGTGGAACTGGCAACTGAAGCAATGTAAATGTACAGCTTATTACTAACTTTTCCCTCGGTATCCTTGTAGCGGGAAGGGGTTTGAAAACACATGTTAAATTTCTCTTTTGGATCCATGAGAAATCAAGCGATTCATCCTGGAGAAAAGGCTGTATCGAATTGTCTGATGTACCAGACCAAGCTTAAAGGTTGGATGCTAAAGAGTATCAGATGGATATCCATCAGGTTTTAGGTAAATTGACTCCCCTTGAGATGGAAAACAATATTAAGTGTAAATGGATTTTCCTATTCATTATGTGGAAGAATGAAAGAATTGAAAAAGCAGTTTACTATTCAATAAAATATTGGCATTGATTCCAACATTTTTATTTTTATTTTACTTTTTTGCGTTTGTATGTTGGATTCTGCGTTCATTTGAATCCTCTTCTCCTCTAGTCTGAACAACCAATAGCTGTTCTGTCTTTCTGTATCCTGGTTGATCCTGTAATCACATGCATGACTTTTTATGGTCGGAATTTATTTTAGATTTTTTCTTTTGATGTTAGTGAAATTGTTGCTTGACAATTATTAGGATCATGTTGCAACTAATGGTTGTTGTGATGAGGGAGCATGTGGGACGTTGAACCATTGTGTCCATCTTTATATAATGGAGCATCAACAAGGTCCTCTGAAGCTACCAGTATGGGGTTGCATCTTGGGACCGGCATTCTTAGATTGCACAAGCAAATATGAGATCGAATCACAACACTCCAATTGAATAGAAGATGGCATTTAGTTGTCTCCTACAAAACTTAAAAGCCACCCCATGAAACACTTTCTAGGTTAGAGAATGGGTGAAAATTCAACTGCTATCATAAATTCATTGCCAATTGCAGACTCATGATATTTATTTAAGCTCTAATGTTATCATGGAGCAGTACTCATCTAATAAATAAGAGAACATATGGGGGCAGTAGCTTGGCCAAGAAGAGCTTCTGAATATTATATTTTCCAATTATTTAATGAATTATGATCTGGTTCAAATGCTTCTGGTTTAACTGCATATAACCTTCTTTTCAAAAATTATAATATGCTGAAAAGTCTGAACATGACATTTAAGAGGGCATTCTGCAAACCAAGGGACCACCTTCCACCAATCTTTCTGGCCACACAACATTTCTACAATATTCAATTGCCCCAGTTATCCACTTTAAATCTCTTCCTGTAGTTATACAAGAGAATAGTCCCATTATAATGTTTATGCTTGTGTTTGAATTATGTTCATGCACTAATTCTTCTCCCTCAAGTATGATTAGCATTAGCAATATGAGAGTCACGCTTTCACTGTGTACTAAGAGATGTTCATGCTTGTGCTGAACCAGAAATAGTCAAATTGGTCATTTAAGATTGTGGGCCTTGTAAATGCTTTTTCTGAAACATGCATATCTGTCATGCTAGCAAATTTAATGCACCAATATGTATTTATATTTGACCCTACTATATATTATGTCATTTTGTCACATTAATTGAGATCTACATTACATTTGGGATTTGTGTTGGTGCTTGAATTGTGCTGTTAATGCTTCTACTATGCTTGACATATGCTGCGATAAGAGATATCGAACCCACATGAAATTTTGAATTTTATTTCAAACTAAGATCCAACATAAACTAAGCATTAATAACATGTAAGCCTAGTATCCATCTTAATATATGCTGTAACACCGCAAATATAATCAGACACTAAGAACACAAAATTCTAGAATAACACACTTTCTGAAGTACTCTGTCTTAGATATACCATAATTAAGGCACTCATCAAATGTCAAATTAAAAGAAATTAAATTAAGTGATTCAGGCTCTGGGCTTGAGTTTGCCCTCGTTGGCCAGCTTGAAAACGCGGGCTTGAGCTGTTGCTGCCTTGTTTGATCCCAGTGCTCTCACAAAACTGTCCCTGACTTGCTTGGTTGTGAAGTGGAACCTGTTGTCCACCATGGCATTCAGCAAGGAAGCAGTTCCTTCTCTGTAGAGCTCCCCTAGGCCATCTGTACGGGTGTTGGAAAGTGCTTGCTGCAAGCTCAAAGAAGTACTGGACCCAAACCCAGGCAGACTAGTCACACCAAATGCATGGCTTAGTGTTGTTCCCCACCAGCCCACCAGACCCCATATCACTGTGGGGTGGTTCCTCCAGTAGCTTCAAAACAAGGTAATTTTGTGACTTAGAGATGAATGTTACAAGGTAATGTTATATCGATCATTCGTTATGATATGTGATGCTGCTATAAACTGTCAATCTGTATATGTATGTATTTTATGATGGTTCTATTGAATGCTTGTTCTTATTTGAGTTCATGTGATACTTACTTGCATGTGAAGGGTGGGGAATTGGGATCAAAAGGAGGTGTAGGAATGGTTGGTGGGGTTCCAATGACTGGGATTGGGGGGCCTCCAATGACTGGGCTTGGGGGGCTTCTAATGACTGGAACTGGAGGGCTTACAATGACTGGTGTTGGGGGGCTACCACCTCCTGAAGTTGGTGGAGAGTGGTAGTAGCCACCACCGCCACTTGGGGTTGATGGGGTTGCGGGAGTTGATGGGTCAGGGATGTGTGGTGGAGTACCACAGTTGGAAGGCGTTGATGGTGTTGGTGTGGGGTTGTAGCCACCGCTTCCATGGGAGGGGGTGCTGTGAGAGCCACCGTGTGATGGTGTATGGGAAGGACTCCTGTGTGAACCTGAACCTGCATTTTATCATAACGAACAGATTTTGGGAGGTGAGGTTGTGAGAACACATGTTACAATTTTACTGACTTGATATATCAGCCTAATGCTATGAAATAATCTCTGCTCCATGCTAGCTAGATGCTTATATTATGTAGATGGACTCAAACATATATATTTGGATAATATGAAGAAAAGGAAGAATCCATTAGCATATTCTTCTTAGAGACTGTTGACAAATTAAAGGAAATAATTTAAACTGGTACACTTACAAGAATATATAGCAATGTTTGAAGGGCAATATCATATATAACATGTAGTACTTACAAAAAATAGTACGTGCATGCACCGAAATGTGTGTTAAGCATACAGCAAATAAGCAATGTATGTGTGTTAAGACCACAAGGAAGAAAAAAGAAAGTAAACAGAAGGAATGGCAATGTTTGAAGCAATATCATATATATATATATATATATATAACATGTAGTACAAACAACACTACATTCATGCACCAAAATGTGTGTTAAGCATACATAAAAGAAGCAATGTGAGTGCGTTAAGACCAAAAGGAAGAAAAAACAAAAGTAAACAGAAATCATGTTTTTGTGTGTGTGAGAGAGAGAGAGAGAGACAGACAGAGAGAGACAGAGAAACCTCTGGGGGGGCTTCCTGCATGTGGGTCTGGAGAGTAATAGTTCTTCTGGTCTTCAACAGTCGTGGAGATGACAACCAAGTTGTGGGATAGCATCCCAGCAACCAAAGCCCATATGAGCAAAGAAGAAGATACTTTGCTTCCCACTCGGTCCATTTTGTTCTGCTTAGAATACACTAAGGAAGAAACAGACCTGAAGGAATGAGTGTTGAAAGGAAAAAGAGGTGAGTATATATATATAGCCTTTAGGGTAGATATAGAGCGAAGTAAATATTAGCAGGTGAAGGAGTATTGTAGTTAGTTGATGTGTTGCAGGTGCATTTATTCATCATATTAACTTCTTGTGTGTTCTTACAATAATGCTCAAGTTCTGAAGTAGCTTAGAGACAGACATAGACCATAAACTCAAAAGAAAAAACTCTCTCTCTCTCTCTCTCTCTCTCTCTCTCTCTCTCACGCACACACACACACATGTTTTAATCTTGTATCATTTAAATTTGAAATACTCAAGAAGTTAATTAGTTCATGTGGCATGGACTAATCATGGGTTAACATATGTTGTTAGGGAGCTAAGTACTGTTTTCCTCTTTCTTGATCATGCAAGGCCTTGCTTGGAAATAAATATAATAGAAACTAATTAGAAATTAAGATTGTAATATTAAAATGACACAAATGTCCCCTCCCTATCGTTCTGGAAACCACAGGAACTTGCCGTTTGCAAGCTTCAGCCTTCAAGATGAATGAGAACAGTAATAGAAATTTTTAATAATACTGAACAGAGCAAGTGTCTTGCTCTATGAGCAATACTTGGCTACAACCCTTATTGAAGGAGCTCCTTTAACCCCTCTCACAAAAGTATATTCTTTTTAATCTTTTGCCTACAACCCTTATTGGAGGAGCTCCTTCAAGCCCCCTCACAAAAGTATATTCTTTTTAATCTCTTCGTTCAAATTAATTTTTTATTTATTTGTAATGAAGAGGCTGAATAGAACATGCTGGTTGGAGACAAATATTGTTCTGGCTGTATTAATTGAGATGATAACCAGAACAGAGCTAAACCCTGTTTGAGTTCCTGTCAACCAAGTCAAAACGCTTAACCCCCTCTCCTTTCATTTTTCCATTGTCCTTGTCTTTGCATTAAATTTAAGCTAGGATTAGCTGGTACATGGAATTTTTTCTGCTCCTTATCTTATAAATGCACATATTTTAGGTGCTGAGCCCAGAGCTAATGGAGCCCTACCCTTAAATTTGTGTAATTTGTGATGGGTCATATTCATAGATTTCTTAGGCTTAAATAATTGTGTCATTTTTTCGTATGCATGAAGGAGATCTTTGTTGTTATCTGCATACTTAATGAGGGTGACAGAGAGGTAGGTGAGGTTGCACAAAAGTTTTAGGAGGGGAGTAAAGAAGACAACAGATATGGGTATTGTTTTAGAGGGTTTTCAATTTCATTGAATCCACTTTCAGACCTGTCTTTGACTATTAATTTTTAAGCATATCTATGAGAGAGCAGCCGAGGAAAGCGATCGAGATCTACTTCAAAACAGGTTTATGGCTGTAAGAGACAGCTTGGCCATTCTATATAGTACACTCTGAGTTGTCACAATTAGGGAGGAGGCCATGCACAGTGAACCCCCAAGTTCAATTTAACAGTGATGGATGGTACAGTCTATATATAATATGTAGCTTAGTAGCTAGCTAGCCACTGATGTGAGCTTTTATGTGAATTGAAAACACATTTGGGTGGCAGTTGAAAGCATTAATCCCATCAAAATATTGAGCAACATTTTGGTGCCTGCAATGATCATACAAAAATATATATGAAGTGAAAATGTCTGGACAGATTAATGTTCTAGCTGTTTCAAACAGCTCTGTTAGAATTTAGCCTCCTTATTATGGTGTTTAAAAAGGCCTAGCCTTTGTAACCATCAAGGCCCAAATCTATTTTACTTGTTATGATTGATCCATTCCGTGGCCCGAAATCCATAGGAGAAGATATATTCTGATATGATGGAGGTTTACACATTAAGATTGGGTTTACACATTAGGATTTTTTGTCCAAAAAAAAGAAAAGAAAAGAAAATTGCACCAGAAGTTTGGGCTCAACTCAAGTTAGCATGGTCCAACTTCGAATGCAAAATGAGCAACAATATTAATAACAAAAATTTTTCTTTTTGGGAATGAAAAAATGTGTAATTACTTGCAAAAAATATGTATCAAGTAAACTCGGGTATATTTAGTTACAAGAGAAGGCCAAAGGGGAAGGGGGATTGAAACTCTGGTATTTTTGAAAGACTAATAAAACTTAGGGGCTCATAGTGGAGAACACTAATTTATTCCAAGTTTAAAGACTATTCCTGGAATTCTCGTGTAGATCCATTATCTTTCCTTGAGGAGCTCAAAGACAGAGTGAGAGAGAGTTTCAGTCTCTGTAGTATGACTGGTACCTACTACTTCTGTGGAATTTCCAAACAAAAAGAGCCAGACTGCAAAACCAAAACTTATAATTAATGCTCACAGGTCCCCAATTCGTTTATAGAGATGTGAATTTTTCTGCTACTTCTGTGTGCAAAAGTCCAAAAGTCTGAACCACTTAAATAAATAATTAATAGCTTACCATTAACTACTACTGACCCTCAAAAAAGATGTATTTGCTTTTGCATCTCCATAAAGACATGCATATATATGCATATATACAACAGTACAATACTTGAGTATGACAGTGTATATAAATATATAAAGAAAGAATCTATAAGATTTGGAAGGCCTCGATACTTTAGGCCCAAAGCCTTTAAAGCATGCATGCATGGGTGCGTAACTTTGATAAATATGTTTTGCTGGAAAAAGAATGTACTCTCCCATGTACTAGATCAGTGCTGAACTGTTGATACATATCTGTATAGCACAATGCATGGCTACATGCTTGTATGCAAAGTTGCAAACATTAGATAATTCATAACATACATAATGAAGAAGATTAATTTTAATTACAATTGACATTAGCATGGGGTATATTATATTATATACCCAAATACAAATTACAATTGACTAATTTTAATTATCTCAGCAGAAATAGTGATAAACTAATTTAATTATCTTCATTAGCATGGTGTATGTAGCCAGCACTATATGAATGATGAATATTACACATAGATCCACAAATTTTGGTCCCTAACATGGCTTTGGTTGATTTATGAGGCATCCCCATTGCATCGTGACTTAGACCTTCAATGAAATATAAGGGGTTCTTAGCATTGGTTGACCACAATCTATATTGATTGCAGCATATATTAATCAATCTTTGCAAGCAGTGCTGGTAGTATACGGCATGGTTCCCAGGTCTTATCTTGTTGCTGAAGTCATATTCAATCACGCGAGAGGGAAAAGATTCCATGATTTTCATCATGTGTTTATCTTCTTTGTGAAAGCATATATATCAGCAGACTTACCAGATTTTTTGGGATACTTTTGTGATTAAAAATTCAAGAAGATTGACTGGTCGGCAGCAAGAGATTTTTTAATTATTCTATATGCATTTTCACATACATTGCCCTACTAAAAATATGGAACTTCACGTTGAGTCAACGTATATATGGGGTGAACTAAGCCGTGATCTGTTACTAATAGAATTGTTGAGGCGGTCAAGACTTCATGATTGGATGACTTTCAGAAAATCAACAGGGGGTTTGACTTTCTGAAGGTTTTCCTTGTATAAAGCAACAACAATTGCTCACCTGATACCACATTATTAGAACTATCAATCCCAAAGTACTTTTGAGTCAATCTGCGTGACAACAATATCGAATCATCAATGGCTAATGACATTAGCTATATTTTTCTTTGCTTGTTCTCTATCTCAGCTGCAATGGTCTTTATCATCAATTTCTTGAAGCACAAGCAAACCTATGACACAAACAAGAGAAAACTACCACCAGGGGAAACGGGACTTCCTTGGATAGGCCAAACAATGGAGTTCTACAAAGCTCAACGTAAAAACAGTTTGTTCGAGGACTTTGTTCAACCCCGGATTGCAAAGTATGGCAAAATCTTCACAACACATCTGATGGGGTCCCCAACTGTGATTGTAAATGGAGCCAATGCTAATAGGTTCCTGTTGTCCAATGAGTTCAAGTTGGTGGTGAGCTCGTGGCCTTCATCTTCAGTTCAGCTCATGGGGAAGGACTGCATCATGGAAAAGCAAGGGGAGAGGCACCGGTCCCTTCGGGGAATTATAGGCACAAGTCTTGGTCAGGCAGGGCTTGAGACTTTGGTGCCTAAAATATGCAGCTCTGTGCAGTTGCATTTGGACACCAAATGGCAAGGCCAGGACAAGATTAGCCTGTATCGTTCGACGAAAATCTTGACGTTTACCATAGTGTTTGAATGCTTGTTGGGGATCAATGTGCAGGCAGATATGTTGGGGACCTTTGAGAGAGTTTTGGAAGGTGTTTTTGCAGCCCCCATTAAGGTTCCCGGGTCTAGGTTCTGGAGAGCAAGGAAAGCAAGGATGGAGATAGGAAAAATGCTGGTTGAAGTAGTAAGAGAGAAGAGGATGGAAATGGAAGGCAAACTGGAAGAACAGGATTGGGAGGGAGGGATGCTACTGTCACGATTGGTGGCTGGGATGATTCGAGGAGAAATTAGCGAAGAGGAAGTTGTCGACAATGTGGTTTTGCTAGTTTTTGCAGCTCATGATACTACTTCTTTTGCCATTGCTATGACATTCAAAATGTTGGCTCAGCATCCTTATTGCTACAGTGTCCTACTTGAAGGTATATAATCTTTGATTCTTTCATGCAGTCCAAGTTCAACGATTTTGATCATCAACAACACAAATTAATATCAGTGAGTTGCATTTCATTTCCTATCAGAACATGCTGAGATAATGAGAAGCAAAAGACCAGGTGAAAATCTGACATTGGATGACACAAAGAAGATGATGTATACCTGGCAGGTTGCTCGTGAAAGCATGCGGCTTTTCCCTCCCATCTTTGGCTCTTTCAGGAAAGCCATTGCTGACATTGAATATGAAGGATTCACCATTCCCAGAGGATGGAAGGTACATGTGTTCTGCTTTACACACTACAATTTTATGCAGGTGTTTACTTGTACTGTCTGGATTAATTTCTAGTGGTTAATTTTATGCAGGTGCTGTGGACAACATATGGAACACATTACAATTCAGAATATTTTCATGATCCTCTGAGTTTCAATCCAAGTCGGTTTGAGGAGCCTGTACCACCTTATGTGTTTCTTCCATTTGGGGGAGGGCCAAGAGTGTGTGCAGGGTACCAACTGGCCAAGTTGAATATCCTCATCTTCATTCATTTCGTCGTTACCCGTTATGATTGGTCTTTGCTCCATCCTGATGAGCCTATAACCATGGATCCCCTCCCACTCCCTTCCCATGGAATGCCCATCAAAATTACCCCAAAGAATTTTTGAAGGACACACCCAAGAATTCTTGCAACTCATTACTGTATAAATGGCAAGCCAACTCACAACATCAAGATTTGAAGCACCCAAGGCTCTATCATATTCAGGTCTTAATTGATCTAGTATCTCAATGTCTCACCCCACTAGATGTGAAGATTGTATTGCAATTCATATTCCACACAAGGAATGATTGAAGGCTGATGAACTTTGAATGTGTATAATCTAATATTGTTACATGCGAGAAAACATTCATAAGTATATACAGTGCATGGTACCTAAACTTGATTTGACTTTGAACCCAAGGTTCCTGAGAGCTATTATATAGACTTTACAAATATGCAACATTCATAATGGTCATTTAGATCTAGAGGCACGCAGTTAGAAGAAGGTGTGATGGGAATAGGATCAATCCCACTAACAGATTTACATTGAAGGCTTGAAGCTATCACAGATTTCTAATCAAGTATCACCTGCCAATCTTGTCAAATATATTTGCCAAAGATTTCCTTTAAAATAATAACTCATGGGAAATTTGTTGCATGGTAGGTCGAGATTGTGGATCAGTTCGAAAGCATGCAAATGCAAGGTTTGCAACAACGACCACCTTTTCAGCAACTTGATTTCTAGGAGGCGAGAGGCGCTGGTCCAAGACGTCCTTCAGTTGTATACATCGGGCTGCTGATGTTAATGACAATGACGAAAAATAGGACATGAGATCTCCAGGATGCTTTCCCATGATCACTTCTAATGCTACAACCCCAAAGCTATAAACATCACATTTCTCATTTGCTTCCATTGTGTATGCCAACTCTGCAAAACAAAGATCAATTCATGAGTTAAATGACTGAAACTTCACTTGTATGCTAATGGAGACTTTAGTTGTAGTGTAATGTTGTTTACACCCTTCAAATTTGTGTGTAAATAAATCAATTTTAAGATGAAGTTAAGATTCATGAACTAGTTCCCTATCACATGGAAAACTAGCAGCTAGGCCTTTTCCTGTGAATAAACATATGCTGCTAAATGTTTAAAATTTAATGTAACCATTTAAGTCAAGCCACGATTCTCTCTTTTGCCAAAACAATCAAATCATGCATAAAAAAAAAAAGGGAAAACAAGATGGTAATCGAAATGACTATAGCTTATCCCTTCTGATCATTTAGTTCATCTATCATATCTCTAAAATAGTTGGATGGCTTCCTGACTTCCCCGTCATTAGATGAATAGTATATATGCTATTTGGAAAGAAAACAAGAAGGAAATAACTACCTGGAGCACTGTATCCAAATGTGCCTGCAAATGAAGTCCAATTGGAAGCGTCAGGCTTCAAAAGCTTAGCTGTACCAAAATCAGAGACATAAGCCCCATACTCTAAATCGAGCAAGATGTTCTTACTCGATATGTCTCGATGAACTATTGGAGGTGAACAATCATGGTGCAAATAAGATAATGCATTAGCCACGTCTTTTACAGCATTCACCCTCTCAATCCATCCAAACTTTATTGCATTGTTGTCATTGGTCAGTATGTTTTCCAAGCTTCCCCCTTCTATGAAGTTGTAAACCAAGAGAGAGTGTCTTGGATGTGAACAAAAACCATAAAGCTTCAATATGTTGCGGTGACGAATTTCTGAAAGAGTACGAATCTCACTCTCAAAAGCCTTCAGATTTGCTACTCCGCCATCCTGTTGCATGTGAAGTTTCTTTACTGCAACAATCCGACCTGTTTGCAGTTCAGCTTTATAAACACTTGCAGTCCCTCCCACTCCTACACAATGTTTGGAGTTGAATTCCTCTGTAGCTTCAATGATGTCTTCATATGCCAGTTTCCCATCACAGCTCCAAACTAAAAACTGGTCTTCATTTTGTTCTTTTCGGGGAATGCAAAACACACAAAGAATCCCAACTACTACAAATACAAGAAGCAGAATACCTAAAACAAGAACTGTGATGAAAATAACAGTTTTTTTACCCTTTTTCTGGCCTCTTGTTGTAGATGTGCAAGCATTCAAACCCATGGCATTACCACACAAGCCTTTGTTATTCTCAAAAGCTACAACTGGAGCTTCATAGAATGCTTTGTTGTTGGGAAGAGGACCCTCCAAATGATTGTAGGATATGTCAACCGTTGTCAAGCTCAACATGTTATCAAAAGTATAAGGGATCGAACCAGAGAGCTCATTGTGGGAGAGATTCAATGCTTCCAACTTTACCAATTGTCCAAGCTGTGGTGGTATCTCCCGCATCAGTGAATTATGACTAAGATCAAGAACTTGAAGAGACTGTAAGCTGCTCATCTGAAGGGGAATGTTCTCACTAAATCTATTTTTGCTCAAATTCAAGTTCAGTAACTCTCTGCACCCATCTAATTGTTCCGGAATAGGTCCAGTCAAATTGTTTGCTGCTAAGTTAAGATGTTGCAGATTGCTTAACATTCCAATCTCTGATGGGACACTGCCTGAAAGTTCATTATCAGCCAGGTTTAGGTTGAACAAGGATGGCAACCTTCCCAGTTCCCTTGGGATTGTCCCGATTAGATGATTTGAAGAGATGTCAAGTACATGTAGCTGAATTGATCCCTCAAACTGAGGAATCCTCCCAGAAATTCTGTTGTTGCTGAGTTTCAAGCTTTGTAATTTTTCGCACTGCCCCCACTTTCCAGAAAGTTCTCCATAGAATCTGTTATAACTCAGATCAACATAAGTTAATTCAGGATAAATGCCAAACTCTTCACTTATGTCTCCTGTGAGCTGGTTCCTTTCAAGCCTCAATCTAGTTAAGCTGGTGCAGTTTCTCAAGCTTCTAGGGATGGGACCTGTAAACTGATTGTTATGTGCTGTAAACATGTCAAGTACTCCACCGCTGCATATATCTTGGAGAAGATTACCGGACAAGCTATTGTTACTCAACCACAACTCCCTTAAATACGTAAGATTATTCATTTCTAAAGGAAGGGAGCCATTTAGTCTGTTATCTACCAATCCTAGATGGGTGAGAAATTTAAGTTTGCCTACTTCTTTTGGGATGGCTCCAGATAATTGATTACCCATAAGGTACAACACCTTCAGCCTAGTCAGGTTTCCTATACTGGAAGGAATGGAGCCATAGAAATCATTGCGTGAAAGTGCTAGAAAAGTTAAGCTGGACAGGTTTCCTATTGATGCTGGAATTGACCCTGTGAGATTGTTTTGTGACAGATTAATATCACTAAGTGAATTTAGCGTACATATTTCCTGAGGGATGTTTCCAGAGAGTTCATTGAACTGAAGGGAAAGAATGGTTAAGTTGCCTAACATTCCAACTTCATGGGGAATGGACCCATTGATGTTATTGTGAGCCAGAGAAAGGATTTGAAGACTAGTCAGAAGACCTATTTCTGATGGAATTGTTCCAAAGAGTTGATTGGCAGACAAATCAAGGTGAATAACACTAGACAGGTTAGCTAAGCCAGAGGGAATGGTTCCAAAAAAAGAGTTATAGCTCAGGTTAAGGCTTAGGAGACTGGGGAAAGATGAGAAACTCAAAGTGTGAAGTGTACCTCTTAAACCAGAACCAGTGAGGTTTATATGGGTGATGCTTCCAAAATTGTTGCAAGCAATCCCATCCCAGTGGCAAGTGCTGTTTCCAACCCATGAAGACAAGACGGACAGGCTTGTGTTGCCAAGGGTAGCCTTCCAATTCAGGAGAGCCCCTGCTTCTAGTCCAATTTGTGTTGCTGCCGAAGATGAAGTTGCCAAGGACAAAGAAACAAACATGAGAACTAGAGATGAAAACTGTAAAACAGTACTATTAGAAAGTGGTTTCCCTTCTTGGGATGCCATGACTTTAAGTCCTGAGGATGTCTTCGTTACTGCAAACCAGGAGACAGCCCAAGAACCCCATATGCTAGAAGTAGCTGGTAGTGCCCTGAGAAAGTTTCGTCTTGAATTTGTTTCATTTCACCAGTCTATGACTCTTTGAATACACAGTGCACCATTAGAATATTATATACATAGGTCCCCATATAGATAGTGATATGATTTCAATGAAATCCTAGTCATATACTCCATGATTTAATATTATTCTGGTGCATAAGTGTGGACATAAACATCGAAAGTTTCTTTACAAAACCTAAGGTAGACCCCAAAAGTTTCTGGTGACATAAAACATGTGTGTTTTGCATGTCTTATATACAGAGAGTACCAGAAGTCCAAATTAAATAGACCCTGCAGCCAATAGATGAGCGCAGCCTAAAAATCTAGCCATTAGACTTGGACAATCACTACGTTCAAAAACTTAGCTGCCTAAAAAAATTATTTGACTGGCTGTTGACCTTGACTTTATGTCAAATTAGATGGCCTAATTGCAGGACCCATTGTCTTCTTAATCTTAAAACTGGCATTCCTTGCACCTTCTCAAAGTTACTTTTAGAGTGTGAAAATTGGATGTCCTCCCTTTCCTTCTTCAAGGAATTTTTTGCAAAGTTCATGAAAGTCATCTTATATTATGAAAAAATCAAAGATATTATGGACATTCAAATATTTGCAAATTCAACATGCATGCATAGCCCTTTCATCGGACCAAGAAAAAGGAAGAAACTTCTTCCACCAAAACTCTGTAGTATTGATTTTGACATCTATCTAACATTCACATTTTAAAGTCGATGTCACATTGAGACACGTTACTCTAGGGATTAAATTGTTGACCTCAAATGAGCTATCCCATAATTTCATGTCACAGGAACACCTTTGTCTTCTCTTTTCTTATGTAACTCAGGCCAGTTTTTTGAAAGTCATTATATATCTATCAATATGAGCAAGTTATTACGTGTACAACTCAGCCATATGCTAGGAAGGGAAAATGCAAACTCATTTCCACCTGATCCCAGATTTGCAAATGGCATAGCATTTATTTTATAGTTTGCAGTCACTCCTTTGAGTCATTTCCATACAACATTACAACTCTACAAGGTAAAACCCAATGATATGTCTCACTTCATTAGCATAAAGTTACGTCATAGCAAACGTAATTAGGGTTTTTGCCTTTTTTTTTTTTTTTTGCCGGTAGGGCTTTTGCCTTTAAATATTTAAAGTGCCAGCCTTCAGTTGTTAAGCCATATCACTTTAGGGTTTAGTCCAATTTCCATATCACTTTAGAAATTTAAAAATGTACTGCAGGCATATATCTACTACTACTACCACAAACTTCTGTCTGTATACACAAGATGATAGACATCTTGGTTAATGGTTAAATTGAGCTGCCTGAATATTTTAACCTGTTTTTAAATAAATAACTATTTGGAACGAAATAATCCTTTACTTTATTAGAAATTTAGGATTAAGTACCTAGTTTCAATACTTTTTTAGAAAATCAGTTTTGCTCATATTTTTTAGGTTTGACTACTAACTATGGAGCTTAATTTTTAGAATAGGTCACAAATTAAAGCCCATTTCTTTTGGGCTTTATTTGTTTGAAAATCAGTTTTGCTCATACTTTTTAGGTTTGACTACAAACTATTGAACTTAATTTTTAGAATAGGTCACAAATTTAAAGCCCATTTGTTTTGGGCTTTCTTTGTTTGACAAATTTGCCCTTCTATTGTCCTTTGGCCCACATATGATGGGTCTTAAATAAAATTTATAAAGTTTTGACAAAATTATCCTTGATACTTTTATATTGTCTTGGAAATTAGTTAATATAGTCTCAACTTCAATTTTAATTGTGACTGTACGACACTCAACTTCAAATTTAGTTGTGACTGAATGACAGTCTCAGCTAAATTGTGATACAGTCACAGTTAGGTTGTGACTGAATTGAAATTTTTTTTAAGAGAAATTATATTACAATATAGTATAAATAGAGGTCAAAACAATACTTTTACTCAAAATAATACTTAGCATAGTGGTGAGAGTTGTCTTTTTCAACTTACCAAGACAATTACAACTAAACTGTAAGACAGTCACAGTTAATATGTGATTGGATTGATTTTTTATAGTTTTAATACAATATAATATAAACTAATGTAATAGTATGGATGTAATATATAAATTGGATTATTTTTTTAATTTTAATACAATATAATATAAATTAATGTAATAGTATGGATATAATATATATATATATATTTTATTGTAGTGGCATGTGATGTAATATTTGTGAATTATAGTGCCCTTTACTATATTATTATGTTTGACTTTTCAACTAGTACCTAATCTAAAATGCTATTAAATTTTGGTACCTAAACTAAAAAATTATTGAAATTTGGTATTTAAAGTCAATTAACCTTTTTTTCTTTCATATCAAATTCTTATATGATTAATTCCATCAAAGTTATGATTGGGTTTTCTTATTTAGGGTTGTGTAATGTGTTTTTAAGTGCTTTTATATAGTATAAGAAAATACAATACTCCAAAATCATGATTCGTTCTCACTAAAAACAGAGATATGGTATTGATTGTCATTCATTATGGATTAAAGCTTTATACCACACTGATCTTCAAACTTTTTCAAAAACCCCAAAATGCTCATTAAACAAATAAAACTTTTTAAACAACCCCATCACTTGTAGTAATTAGACTAGTTTTTATTATGATTCTTGATCACTAGTAAACATAAGAGTGGAAATCAACTTTATTATCATTATTATTTCATATGGTTATCAAACAACCTAATGAGAATTATTCTTTCCACTTTAATTCCTTCTTTCTCTAATTCTTTTTCTCTATTAGGTTAGCAAACAACCTAATAGGAATCAACAAATATTGGAGTGTAGATCCGGCACCAACTCAAATCAAAATATGTGATTTTTCTTTAGTTTGGGACCCTTAGGTGACAAATCGTAACACCCTTAATAATTCAGGGGCATGAGTGCAATTTTCCCTTACTGTTCCTTCTCACGTCTAAGCCTTCTCTTTTCTCCTACTGTCATGTCGACACCACATATACTAGAATTTTAATTTTTTTAAAGTTTTCAAAGTGAGAAATTTTTCTTATCGCATTTTACCCTTCAGCAACTTCTTCTTGCATAATGCAAGACATGTTGTAGGCATGTTTTTTTTCTTACTTGTGAGAATAAATTTCCTCAGGGTAATCACATAATTGAAATACACAAAAATGCTCCACCTACGTGACGCTAGCTTGTTTCACATGAGCATCGTACGTGACAACTTTTTCAAGGATATATTTGTCTATTCATATGTCATTTAGAAAATTTTATATGTAGGCCGAATTATAATTTTTTTAAAAAATGAGCGACTTTGTGAATGAATGAAAATAAAGAAAAGAAAGAGATTGCAAGTGCACCTACCGGGTTACCCTACCATTTGATCTTTTTAATGTTGACAGTGTTGGTAGTGTTGCATGTGAACAACTTTTACGGGGTCTTATTGCTTAGAAAGCAGAGATGTACTTTTGAAATATTCACTAGTGTATAAATTCTGGCTAAGGTCTTTGCTAGTAAGTTGTAACTAACTTGCGTGCTCTATTTTTTATATGTTGTCGCTGTTTTCACAAATAAAAAAAGGTAATTGCATACCAAGTTTTAGTACAATATAAATGACAACCAAGAGGACTAAATCATCTGCAAAAAGGAATATGGGACGTGCTTCAATTGCAGACAACCCTACATCATTATCCATGCCAAAAAAAAAAAAAAAAAAAAAAAAAAAAGAGCAGCAAGGATGATATGATATTTGCATTACATGTTTGTGCAATTAATTGGATAATTTGGAACTATTTTGGAACTGCAATGTAATTGTTTTATGGTTTTTCATTTTGGAGTTGCAAAATTATGGTAAATTTGAATGAGCAGACTTGCAATAATATATTTTATTTTGCATCTGCACAAGTAGAGATGTTTTTTTGTCTTCGTTTCAGTTGCTAATACTGATTCGGATTTTCTTGTCTAGATTAGCATTTTACTTGATTATGTTATCTGTTTGTTTCTCCCGGAATGAGTGTAGGTGTCATTGGTCTATGCAATAAAATAAGGGTAAATTTATTTTATCTTGCAGTAGCTACAATTATTAGTCTAAATTTTCCTATATGATTTGAATGGTTTTTAAAGCTCATGTTTCGGTTCTTAGATTCTGAATTCTCCTTTCGTCTAAAGGTGTAATCCACCATTTTCTGATCCAGATTGAATTTTCATGTCTCTCTTCGGTGACTACTAAAGCAAGAGTGAGCATGAAACTATGAATAAAATAGGACTTGGTGTCCAAAAACAAAAGGAATTGAGCAGGAAATTATTATTATTTTTTTTAATATATTGAAATATGAGTGGCAATTTGAATAATTAAGAGGTTTAAAAAAAATTGTGATTGTTTTAGAGTTTTTCATTTTAGAGCTGCAATATTATGGTCAATTAGAATGAGCAGACTTGTATTCGTTTTGAAAATTTGAGGCTTTTTGGTTTGCTACAGCAGGATGTGGTCAAATGTAGGAGTGCACACGGATCGGTTATCCGATCCACAAACCATTATTCATATCTAATTCACAAATTTCGGTATAGCAATTTTTATATCCATATGCGATCCACAAATTCGGATCTGATCGAATTGGATCGGATAACGGATAATATCATAATAATAACATAAATTTTTTTTAGCAATTACACAACATAAAAATCATCCCTCAAATTAATTCAATAGTTACACAACATAAAATTTAGAAATTAAAACAAGCTTTAAACATAACAAATTCATACTTTTTAGTAGTTAGAAACTATATACTCTATATATTTATAATCTTTATAATAGATTTTATTGTCAAACTAATTTAAAATACGCTAAACTTAAATTATATAGTAACATAGATAGTTTATAAACTATATGGTATTATAAACTATAATATGGGCTTTGATTTACTCTATAATAGGAATTAAATATACACAAACATGTATAAACTATATAAAAATTTAATATATATAATTTGCAGATCAGATCGGATATATCCGTGGTTTTCAATATTAATATCCATATCCGATCCATAAATTGCGAATTGGATCGGATCGATATCCACAAATAAGAAAATACGGATAAAATCGGTAAACTATCCACAAATTACGAATTGAATCAAATCAGTAAGTAAATTTTTGATATATTTGTGCACCCTTAGTCAAATGATATGCCCTAACGCTCTTCTCCTTTTCGATCTCTATGTGGTTGTGTATATTTTTTTTCTGATTTTAAATGTAAATGGTTTTTACTCACCTTTCAAAGGAAAATACGAAAATGCTTTTTTATTCAGAGTCTTAAAACACTTTAAATGTTACGTCGAAAAATAATGACAAAGTGAGCCCTTTTACTAAAATATGCAAAAAGATATTTTCCGAGACTGTATCGGCACTGGTTTAGCATCAGCAGCAAAAAGTAGACCCTACACTTGTTCTATCTTTGTTGGCTGCCAGTCCCATCCTCATTCAATGATTCACTCAAAAAGTGCACCTACCAATTACCATACCATCTCCATTCCAGCGCTCACAGAAATAGATCCATTACCACTAGGCACTAACCCAACCCAACCCAACACTCTGGTCCTCTGGACTTGATCAGTTGGACTTAGAGATACATAGACTGGATAAAGCGAGTCCATTCCTTCTTTCTTGGCGACTATTAACTTTACGTCAGATAGGAATGGCCAAGAAGGGCTTGTTGACGGAACATGAAGAATCTGATGAAGTCTCTCGCAGCGACTTCCCTCCCAACTTCGTTTTCGGCGTTGCAACTTCTGCATATCAGGTTTGCTCTTCTTCTCTCTTAATTTATTACATTCATTTCTTGCAAATTTTTACTCCGAACATCCCATTCAATACCTTTCTTTGTTTTGTCTTCATTTTCTTGCAATGTATGATCTGGGTTTTATTTCCCTTATCACTTCGATTGATTACTTCAATATGTATGGGACCATGAACTCCTTTTTTCTTTATTCTATTCTGCTCACTACTTCTTATGATCAATTTGTTGCAGAATAGAAAAAGCTCCCCCTTTTATTTTCCGCGTTCCTTCTGGTACATTTGAGTGGTTATTAACTTAATTTATATTTTGTCCTTTTTATATGTAAGTTTAGCTGTCTTCAGCTAGTGCTTGTTCCAAGTTATTGCAAAACAAAATAACTGGAAACAGAGTATTTGGTCTATTCTGGTTTTCTTTTTATTTCCCCTTTTCTACCTTTCAGTAGGCTAATGCACTATCTTAAATTTGAAAAAGCTTACCGTCTAGGAGTTTAGTCTGCTTGTTGTTTATTTGCAGGTTGAAGGAGCCTGGAAGGAGGGTAGTAGGGGCCCTAGTATTTGGGATGCTTTTGCACACTCAAAAGGTACCTTTTTTCCTATCAAGCTGATGACAATTTCTTCCAGGACAGTAATTTGCAGATACGTCAAATGTGATATTTTTTTGTGGTTATGAAACTTATTATGTTTGTCTTAAATCATTAGGCAAGATCATTGATGGAAGCAGTGGTGATGTTGCAGCGGATCAATATCATCAGTATAAGGTTAGTAATAGTAATAATGATTTTAGCCATGACAATAAAGATTGTTAGTTTACCACTATTCCCAAAATCTTAAGCTATTAGGATGTGGCCAACATTTGTTTTTATATTTAAAATGTTATCTTTCTGAAATTGTAAGACTTGGAATTTGCAATGTATCTACTGTTATCAATGCATTTTCCCCCTATCTATGTTGATGGGGAAGGAAAAGGACAAATGTAGTTACTTTTTTCTGGCCTGATCTGTTAGTAGTCTTTTCCTTTTGGAATGATTTAAGGAAAACATGATTAGATTCTTTACACCTATTCATTCCTTCATTTTGATCATATAGTTATATTAGTCTGGAATTTCAATTCATGCCAACCCTTTAACATAAATCACAAACCATATAATACTGCACAGGAAGATGTTGAACTCATAGCAAACTTTGGATTTGATGCTTATCGCTTTTCCATATCATGGTCTCGAATCTTCCCTGGTATGTAAATATTAGTATCTTTAATGCACTTCTTTCTAATTGTAAGAAGAATTGGATATTATTAATTCAGTATTCTGTATGGTTTTAAGTGTTAATCAGTTGCTTTTTTATTTAAACAAAATAGGTAAGGTCCAAAGACTGTAGAAGTAGGGATTGAAGTTTACTCCAAACACTGTTGGAGCTAAGATTCTTTTAAAGGAGAAATTTGGGAGAACCTTACAGCAAGATTTCTGAGTATTTAAAGGACAATACTGAAATTTACTTGCCAAAGTTTTAGTACAATGCATTGGGTTCCCTCTCTTTTAAAGTACCAGCTTAATGACCTTCTACTACCCTCTTAATGACTTCTTATAGTTGCTAGAATTCATTTATTAACTCTTACACTTCCCTAGTTCATTTACTACACCCTCAATGACTCTTTGACTCCCAATTCAATAACCAAAAACCCTTTTCCCATGATTAATATCTGCATCATTTACTCCCCATTTAATGAGAAATCCCCATTTTCCCATGCATTGTGAAAATGCTTCACTTTTTTTTCCTATTGTTTCTTTTGTATAATAGCATTAATTTGACTCTTCGACATACATGCCTTTTGGAAGTCATCTCTAGATTTTAGATATAGTATTTGAAGTGATTTGAATGACATAAAAACTTGTCTGCATAATTCCTCTTAGTAATTAAGGATATAGTAAACACACAGCCAACTGATATTCTAAGAGTGCCTAGTTGATATGTCATTGAGATCTTCAAGATTGAACTGATCCTTTACCGATTTGGCAAACTTGAATGGACAATGTTGCTATGGTGTTTGACGACAATTTCATTATTGATTCTTTAAGACAACTAAAGGATAGTTCTGGTGTTGAGAGAAAGATCCCACATTGAAAATGTGAGGCCTTGCATGGTAGTTTTAAGGGTTTGGGCTATTACCAATTAATTTTGGAATGGATGCCTAGATTTCTTCATGTGGCAAAACTGAGTAGTCTGAAATGTGAAAACATGTTGAGTTTACAATGTGAGATATTCTAAGTGGATCCCCAAGCAAAAAGTTAGATAAAGACTTAAAAAGTTCTTCAAGTGGACTTGCGTGTTCCATTTTCTCTCTTGGCCTAGCTTAAAAGTGATAAACTGTTAATGAGTGTATATCCATTATGGTTCTGTTTTTTGCAGATGGTTTGGGAACCAAAGTCAATGAAGAAGGGATTTCTTACTATAACAATGTCATTAATGCTCTCCTTGAAAAGGGTATGAAGTTGTTCATGTTCATTTCCTTCTAATTACATCAGTGACCTATATTCAACAATTTGTCCCTGCAGGCATCCAGCCTTATGTAACACTGTACCATTGGGACCTACCCTTGTACCTTCATGAGAACATGGGAGGGTGGTTGAATAAGGAAATTGTGTAAGTACTATATCATTGTTAAATTGTCATTTTACCTTAATTTTTTATTTTTGCACTTAACTGTTTATGGTCGAATTACAAATAACTTGATAAAATAATATTTCTCATGTTATTATATGTAAAACTAACTTGTGAAAAAATTAGTTTTCTACAATTCATTACCAAAATTCTCGAAGTGTAGACATTTTGAAGCATTTTTTCAACTCCCTTTGTGTTTATGGCTAGAATTTTGTTTGGCTTTTTGGCTGAACGTTCTTTGGTATGTCTCTGAAGAAAACATGTGTCAAAAACATCAGATTTGAGGGAAGATGTTTCTGTCTAGACTAGAATATGTTTTTCAGGTCTGGCACAGCAAGCTTGTGTGCAGTCCCTATGATACAAACTGAACAATATGGGCTACTGAGGATTTTTGCGTAGTTGATGCATAAATAACCATGTCATGATACTACCAGAAAAACATTTATAAACCAAGCAATGAAATTGAATAGAAAAAGAGTTTTAACATAGACGCTATACAACAGACTGCGACAAAAATCCTTCCATCGTGAATTCTGGATGGATATGTTAACACTGCCAGATATCATGCAACACCAGCTTCGAACCTATGACCTTGAGGTCTCATGCAAGCACTCAATCACAAGGCTAGAAAGAAGACTGGTCTACATGTGGCAACTGCAGTCATTTTATGATTCTAGCCACAAAAAGCCAACCCTAAATAGTTGGCACAAGGCTTTGATATTATTGATGTTGCAATAACCCTAGGCAGCAAAGATTTCAGGGTATTGCGGCTAATTTGAAAGTTTCTGTTAGGGACTAGAGGTTGTAGTGATCTGAAAATCATAGACAACACAGCAATTATCTCTTTTTTATTGTCTGCATCAACAAGAGTTGCAGGGGAAATCAAATAATGGTTTACAACAAAAACTTCCATTACTTTCATGGGAAAAAGGTTATTGTAACTTTCCATAATTTTTATGTCATTGTTAAATGTGTCCTCGTAGAATCTACATACCTCATCTATTTTCTGGAGATTCCATCACATAAAAAGTCAAATTATATTTTCTAAAAATGCAGAAAATACTTCTCAATCTATGCGGACACTTGCTTTGCGAGTTTTGGAGATAGAGTAAAGAACTGGATTACAATCAATGAGCCTCTTCAGACTGCTGTTAACGGTTATGGTATTGGGATATTTGCTCCTGGAAGACATGAACATTCATCAACAGAGCCATATTTGGTTGCACACCATCAACTGTTGGCCCATGCTGCTGCTGTTTCCTTGTACCAAAGCAAGTATAAGGTATACTGGTCAATTACTTCTTTGTTACTTCTTTGTTATCTCTTTCTGTTTTCTGGTGAGGCTATTCCAGGGGCCCATGGGATCCTAAGATGGATAGAGCATCCAATCCCATTAATTTCCCATATCTGATAAAGGGGTTTTAGCAGTCCAATAAGTCTATAGAAACCACTAAAGCTGCTTCATTTTATCCCTTGGAGATTTTCTTGCTTTGACCATAACAGATCAAAGTGTCTTGTCCTTGTTACCGTCAGTTGTAAACCTTTTGTCAATATCACAGACGAAGATCCTGGTATTTTCCATTGACTACATCACTTGATTTGTTGAAGGACAGATGTTCCTAACAGGGGGATATATTAGTCAGAATTTAATTAATATGTAGCTTCCATTCTGTGTAAGATTAGATTGCGAAGAAGCAAATATAAAGTTCAGTTTTTTTTTTTTGAGTGTCTTCGTCATGAATGTATTATATTTCCCTTTTCCTTTCATCCTAACCAATAAGCCTTATAGGTTGCTCATACTCATTTCCTAACCAATCTTTTCCTCTTCCAGGGGAAATGTCAATTTAAGTGTCTCCTTGCATACACCTCTTGATATATCATTTGTAAATCCTTTCTTGATATTATGAATACTTTGGATCACTAGAAGGTGGAGCCATACGCGAAGGTGAATTTAGTCAGCTAAGAACTGAGGAAGCAGTGGTTTAACATTATATGTTAGGATTACGTATTCTAAATTAGATTTAATGTCATATGGGAAAGTGTAGTAAGGTATGCTTGAATCTCTTGTTTCAAAATGAGATATATGTAAATTGCAATCATTATGAAGTTGATATAAGGATAAAATAAAAACACAGTAACAATTATAATCTATAAAAGGTATTGCAGTACAAAGCATAGATTTTTTATAACAGAAAAAATTTGATGTAGCATCAATAAAATAAAAACACAATACCATTTATAATCTATAAAAGGTATTGCATAGATTTTTATTGTAGACCTCATTAGCAGTTAGCTCGGTAAGACATAATAGCACAACAAATATATTAGTTTATAATGAACTATAACTTTTGACAGTACATAACATATATTTTCAAATGGACATTGTTCACTAGTTTCTTCCCTTTAGTTATTTAGTGAAATGTTAAGTGCCAATAGATTCCTACTATTGTACATGCATAAATGAAGCAGATATTCAGTGCAAATACTGCCGCTCCCAGTACATTTTAGAAATGTTCATATATCTTGCTATTTTATATTCATAATCATTTTGCTATTTTTTTTCCTTTAAGGACAAGCAAAGGGGACAAGTGGGATTGGTGGTAGACTGTGAATGGGCAGAGGCTAATTCTGACAAAATTGAAGACAAAATTGCTGCAGCAAGGCGCCTAGATTTTCAGCTTGGATGGTAATTACTTGTTCCCTAAATTATGTGCTATTTGGTTACAAAACTACTATTAACTAACTGTTTTGAATATGCTCAAATTCCTTGGTATTGTTCCATATTTAATTAGATAAGTACCCAATAGAAGTATGGATTATAGTCTTCCAAATAAATTAAATTGTAATACATAAATGTGACGATCAATCTCTGTCTCTGTGTGTGCATCTCTCTCTCTCTCTCTCACACACACACACTCACTCACTCATTCTCATTTATTTTTCACGTGAATTCATACAAACACATTAATGTGCTTGATTATTTCTTTTGTATGAGAATCTTATATTTCTTTTGTACATTAGTTAAATGGACAGAGTAGGCCCATGATAAATGAAAATCACAAAAACGTATAAATACAATGTTCGTAACTTTAGAAGTACTATACATATGCATAGTTTTTCGTGCATCATGCTGCTCATACCAATTATATAAGGATTTCCTCTCAACTTGAAACTTGAAATGTAACCCAACTGCTTGCTGCCTTCTGATAAGAAGGAAATCATATTAACTGAAAGTTACATTCTGATTAAATCCTTATAAGGTATAAAAACTAGGCTTTAAAATATGGAAGAGTATATTGGTCGCACTGTTGAATGGTTGTCAGATGAGTCTAGCATTTTCAAAGGCAAAAAAGTCACATTGGTATTGTTTAGAACAATTGTACACTGGCATAAACACCATCCATTTGTTAGATGAAATTAAAAATTATTCTCTCCCTTAGTATTGTTTAGAATCTGCCTCAACTAATTCCAAAAGCAGGTTCTTGGATCCAATATATTATGGAGAATATCCCAAAGTCATGCGCGAAAAACTTGGGGATCGGCTTCCCATATTCTCAGAGAAAGATAAGGAGTTGCTTAAGAACTCATTAGACTTTGTTGGTCTCAATCACTATACATCAAGATTTATTGCTTATGTAAGTGAGAACCCCGAGGAGGGTGATTATTATAAAGTGCAAGAGATGGAGAGAATTGGTAAAATTCTATATCTACTTTGTCATTGATTCTCATAATAAAAGTTTCTCTTTATCTTTCTCTAATGCTCTCTCTTTATCATCAGCTGAATGGGAAGGGGGTGAGGCTATTGGTGAGAAGGTATGGACTCTCTCCACACACGCATTCCAATTACTGCGAGCACACGTGTATCTTACAGAGTGCTTCCAGTCTACTGAATGATTTTTTGTGGCAGGCAGCATCAGAATGGCTTTATGTTGTTCCATGGGGCATCCATAAGGTTCTCAATTACATAGCACAGAGATACAATAATCCCCCAATATATGTTACTGAGAATGGTATGCATGGAGAGACTTCCCTAGGGAAAGAAAATTGAATTTAGAATTTCCTTCGTACTTTAATTAATTTTGCGTTGTGTTGTACTTTCATTAGCAGTCCGGCCAGTCACCCCTCTAAAATCTCGTTTCATGTTAGGTTAATGATTGACTACTACATTACCTTCTGCATTCACTTATGGTATAAATGAAATATAATCAGGAGGTGAAATCATGATGAAAATACTTCTTTATTGATCTTGGAAATGACTTGGTGTGCCCTGTCAGCCGTACTTGAGATGATAAAACTATAGGAGTATTCACTTGTTCTACATTATGATTCTTCATTTATCCAACCACTATTACAGGTATGGATGACGAGGATAACGACACCTCTCCACTTCATGAAATGCTAGATGACAAATTGAGAGTTATTTACTTTAAGAGATACCTTGCAGCAGTTGCCAATGCAATAAGGTAGGTTGACTTAATTTCATCCATTTTATCATATCAACAATCCATTATGTCTTTTTGATGAATTATAACGTTCATATTATGTGCTTTTTCAATGTGGTAGGTTGGTGCATTAATATTCAGTCTCATTTTTTCATAGGTCCTATGAAAAATGGGCTTTACAAATTATGAATTACAAATTACATATACTTAGCATTGCTGTTCCGCCACTGGATGGAGTAGTGCTACCATTACAAGATGGATGATTACTTAATGTGTTTTATTATTCTAACGAAGTAATGGTAGTATTGTCTGTGTCTTGATGTATGAGGCTGAGGCTGGTGCTGCTTATGTATCTATGAATGAATTTGCAAATATGCATGCTTGCAATGTTCACAGTTTCTGATATTTAATGTCGCTTAGATGGGTCACTTGGAGACATGCGGGTGAGCCACCTTACCCACAGGCACACCCAGGGTTCTATCCATGGCAGCTTCCTATCAAATTAAATTAAAAATGTTGCATAATAGAAGGTTGGTTTGTAACTAGGGCAATAACCTGGGGTATTTGGAATGCCCCTCCCTTGAGGATATGCAAAATGTCAACAACTCAAGATATTTTCATCGGTTTAAATGGGCACAAATCTCTTTGCAAATTCAGTATTCAACTTATTTATTGAGTGGGAGACTGTAAATAGGGAAAGACATAGATGACACATTTCACAACTTTGCTTCACTTGGTCAACTTTTCTTCATCTTAAGCATTTTTCACGTCTTTACGTATACTTTGACCTAGAATTTAGTTTGCAGTCCACCTTACATGTGTGAATGTGCACTCATAATTTATTTGTGCATGAACAATGGAACCCCTACTGATAAAAAAAATAACAATGAAATCCCTGAAAGTTAAGGAGTACAAAACTGTTTACTGTTTTCTTTTTTACCTGACAGGGATGGAGCAGATGTGAAGGGATACTTTGCATGGTCATTACTAGATAACTTTGAGTGGGCTCAAGGCTATACCAAGCGCTTTGGCTTGGTTTACATTGACTACAAGAATGGCCTCTCCCGGCACCCAAAATCTTCTGCTTATTGGTTCTTGCGATTCTTAAAAGGTGGTGAAGGGAAATATGGCAAGGAAGAGTAACTGACCGTCAATCCTCAACGACGAGCCTTTCAGAACTTTTATCTAATTATGTACCAACTTTGCTTGCTACTTCCTTGTTTTATGACAGAAAGGGGACCTCCCGCGAACTTGTTTCTGGCTTCTGTAAGTTACCCTGAAGTGTTGTTTATGTACCAAGTTATTCTTGTCCCGGAATCCTCCAGAAGAGTTCTTTATGTACCTTGAAACATTTGGAGTTGACCAACTACTTGTGCTCATTGTCATATCGTTTTCCTTCCAGTCTGTCATTCAAATAACCCGCACCTGTATTTTGAAACCCTATATAGCATGTCATTGACTCTAGCTTCTACATACTGTGGTCGTATGCATTTCCTGAGAGAACTCGAGGTTTGCCTTTGCATGTTGTATAATTTGCAAATGAAGTACCGGTGCAAGTGTATGTCATTTTTGTTAAACCAATGGATATAACTTATTCTTACAAATTTGACCTTTAAGGAAATGGTGCCTATGTACTTAAAAACATGTTTCGAAGGTACTCACGCCATGGGACTATGCTAATAATATTTATCAGAATTAATGTCAGTTTTAGATTTTAATTCATGTTTCTTTCCTTATTTGGTTTCCTTATAACCCATGGAAGACAATAAACAAAAGAAGAAGAATCTTACATGGCTACATGATATTTGGAAGAAAGAACAAAAAAAAACAGAAGAAAACTCCCCTCTACCCCCCTCCAGAGCTACCGGTAACCACCTTCTCTCCTCACTTTCTCTATTTCTCCTCTCTCATTCTCATACTCATCCTCATCCTCACAGGTTCAGTCTGGAATCACTCGTCTCTCTCTCCCTTCTCATTCTCATCCTCACAGATTCACAGGTTCAGTCTGGAACGTAACATTATATATTATAAAAAGACAATCTTCACCATTTGACAATTGACATGAAGATTGAGCTTTGCCAATCTTTATGTGAAAAATAAAAAGGACAATCTTCACCATCTTTATGGCTCGTATAAATAAAAAATTTATACTGGATTGTAAAAGGACTAAACACACTTCCTTTTCCAAACTTCTAGGATCAACCACATATCCACCTTTGTTCCTCTTAATTTTGTAGATTAAAAAAAAAAGGTGCACTTGGTTCTATCATGAGAGTAAAGCTGTAAGCAGCCATCTTTAACTTGAGAATTCCAGTCTCGACTCTTTCCATTTGTGCAAGATAGCAAAGGTCAAAAGGGCCAGGCTTTATTTGAAAAGACAAATCAGATCTATAATTGAAGATGATACTTGATTTACAAATATATACATCATATATATATGATCCACATTACAACATGTTGCTACAATCAACAAGATGATACACGTGTCCCTCAACCCCACTGATAAACTACCAATTACACAACCTAATGAGAACATAATTCCTAGCCTAGGGGAAAAGGAATCAATTTGTTTTTTTAAATTAAAAAAAAAAAGGAAAAGATTTTGTTTTTGAGAAAATACCTAATCAAGGAAAGAATAGTCCCAATTCTTAGTCGAGCATCAGACAAACCAAAAGTATAAGTGCCTTTTCAACAGTATCTGCCTTTCCTATGTAAGATATCAGAAGTCTGATTTCATGAGCTTTACTCGTGCCTTTATGTTAATGTTCTCAAAGGGATTTGCCTGTTCTACATGGATGTAATCCCTTGTCTTAAGAACCTGCAAAACAGTGAATGGGACCATGACCATACCGGATCATTAATTATTAATAAACAAAAATCAGATTCAGAACACAGAGAGAGAGAGAGAGAGAGAGATATTTTGGACAAGAACATGTAAATTTACCAAACCAAAGCTAACTATTAAACATAATGACAACTGAAACCAGCTAAGCTAACCTGTCAACTATACTAGTTATGTTGGAAATTATTTCCTAAGAATATATCCTCCATCCGTAGTTCTCTATGTTCCTTCTCTTTCAAAATCAATGATGCCACATAAAAAGCCGTCTCATACATTGCATGATGCGGAATACACAAAGCCAGCTAATATGAAGAAAATTGCAAAAATATCCATGATCCATCCCATATCAATCCTTTGATCTCTCATTGTTTTCAGTTCTGAGACCAAAAGTTTGATACTCAACCACCAGTGTACCATAACTCCCCCACATCTACTTCCCACAAACATCAAACTTTTGCAACAACCACAATCCCAGTTTCAATACAAAAGACAAACAATTTACATGCGGTGCTCTAAATTCTAATCTATCTTAAAGGTATTTGTTTAAGCTTTGTTAATTTTCATGTACATGATATTTGAGTTCCCAACATTGTAAATAACTAAACGGAGAAATTAAGACTACACTACATACTCATTGATGAAATAAGTTCTCTACGACTATAATTTATGAATTTACCAAGACAACAGAAAGTACAACATAAGAATGGTAAGAACACTTACCAATGTTTCAAAAAACATCCTTGATGCTTCCTTGCGAGTTTTACCAGTTAATAGGTTGTCCATGCCAAGAACCTTTTTCCCATGCGCAGCTTCCTTATCAAATAAAGTTTGAAGATACTTGGCAACGGCTCTATAAGAAATACAAGAGTTAGTTGTTAATAATGGAATAGTGATATCACAATGTATGATAATAAATAATAGATAAAATCAACAATAAAAAGAATAAACAACAATTTTAGTACACTAGTCATTATAACAAAAAGAATTCTACATTATAAAGCATGTAAACAAAATCTCAAGTTCTAAACCTGCTCCGACCAATACATAATAATCTTCTCGGAGAGAGAGAGAGAGAATTATCCGCAATTTTAAAATTGCTAAATCAATATGGCTAAAAAAAATGGCTAAATCAATATATGGGGCACTGGCTCAACCAAAACATTAAGTCCAACTTCTTTCATATTGTAGCAAGGTTTCAGAACAAAAACCAACTCTAGTGACTTGCAAAAGAAGCATAGCACTGAGCATATGAAGCATACACACCTGGTGCGGGAAGACCATCCACTATTTTCAAGAAGCCGACTATCTTCAGCACACATCATTTCATCGTCATCTTCAGCTATTTCATCATCATCTACATTCAAAAATCCTAAGAAGAAGAAAGGAATGCGTTATTCAAAGGAACTCCAGCCCATAAGAGCTAGTGCAAAAGAGTAAGTTGATTGAAATTGATGTGAGAAACACTAAAATAAGGCTGAAATGACAAGAAAGCACATAGGCATCAAATATGTAAGGGAGTGAACATAGCTCTAGGTGGTTCACAGCATTTTTTCTCCATTAAGGCTCAGTCCAATAAAGTTGACAAAGGAACTTTAAATAGAAAAAACTGTACAAGGAGTACAACCCTAATTACAGCAAAAATTTCTGCTCTATGCATAATCAATGCAGACAAAGTTTTCTTAAAAATAGTTCCTGAGCGGGAAATGTAGAATTAAGACACAAGATATAAATGAGAAGGAATCAACAAAGCAAGAAGATAAAAAAGTGAACCTGTATCATTTCCAAGAACTACATCTTCAAAATCCTGCACAATATAGCCAAAAATTGAAGTTAAAGCACATATAAACATATAGAAGGTGCCTTTAGATCTAACCAAGAAAGAGTCAGCATTTTGAATGCAATTGTTTTTGTAAAGAAAGAAACTTTTATTAACACATCGTGAACAGTACAACATAGACATCCATGATCCACCTCTGATTACATTATAGATACAATAATTTGATGCCCAGCTTCTTATAAAAGCAAGAACACAACTGAAAGATACATAACATACAATGACATATGGTAGAAAATAGCCATGTTCCCAAGAAATATTGCCTATTGGCAAGGAAAAAAACATTTTTAGTTAAATCACTAAGTCACTTGAATTTTTTCTTTTTCTTTTTCTTTTTGACATTCAGATTACCAATACTATATATTTTATAGGCATATATTATGGAACATAAGAAAATCAAAAAATTCCCTATGCAGTCAGGAGTCGAAGTTGGCTATCTTTAAGTGAACAAATGGCTCAGAAAGTTTCTCCTGACTGACTCCTGGCAGTCAGGAGTCTAAGAATACATGTTTTAATTCCAAAGAAGATTTGACCCTAAGAAAAATCCCAAAAAAGAAAATGAAGAAAGAATACATGGGGGACTGACCATTAAGGAATTATTGGATAACAGTACAACCAAGCAACTTAGGCAAAAGTGGTCATTGAAAATAAAATTCAGAATTTGAAGAGAAATAATGCTCGGAACTTACACCACGATCTTCTGCAGGGTGGTCTGCAGTGACTTCTGCATCAAAGCCACTCTGTGGATCAGTCTCCTGGCAGCCTAGATTTTCATTATCATTCAAGGAAGCATATTTTGTGTCCACATCAAGTTCCAATGAAAATGTAGAACCAATGTTGTCTCCTTCACCATGCATACAACTAGACTTTGGGTCCTTGTCATCACAACCCAAGCTTGCATCCAGGACCTCATTTTCATTCACAACATTTAGCTCATTATTTCCAATTTCTTCCAAAGGTTGATCATCATTTGGAAAACTCAGGTTTTTGCATTCGCCAGTTTCAAGAGATGCAGTTGCAAGCACAGCATTTACATTGTCAGCAGGTTCAGAAAAACCTATCTGAAAATCTTCTCTGATTTCAACATTATGTTCAAAATTTTCAATGGCATCAACTCCTATTTGAATACTTGCATCCCTTATAGATGCATCCACCTCCATGGGTTGAGCGTCCAACTCCTTATCTGGTGACATGCATAATGCATCCATCTGCAGAGAAGCATCTCCATCATCAATTTTACCTATGAGCCTCGACTGGATGTTAGTGTCAGATAGCATATTGTAAATGTCTCCCGAAACAGGATCAGCAACTTCAAAATTTTCTCTGTCAATTTCCGTTGCCGGTACCACTCCCAAGGGTTCATGTATAGAAGTATTAAATTCGTCTAGGTCAGTAAACCCCAGCCCTCGAGCATCAATATCCTGAGACCTTCGGTTATGATCTTCAGCTTTCTTATTTTCAATCTCAATTGGAATGTCAGCCGGTTGTGCTTCTGCATCATTTCTCACCGTTGCAGGTTCAGTGCTTCCTAGGGTTTCACTTTCTTTAGTAACATCTGGCCTCACAGAAGACACTACATCCTTCAGTAACTCTGCAGAAGCATTGCTTCGGTGAATTTCAGAAACCCTGGTTCTACTAAGATCAAAAGTTTCTGTGTGCAGAAATATCAGTTCCTCTGACATGCCTGACAAACATCAAAACCAACTCAGGGGGCTTGTAAAGGTTTTGTGAAGTACAGCAATTATTCACATGGCTACCAGTCTCCCAAAATAAACCAATAAGTAACATACAATGATTGTATATTAGTCTGTATATGTGCATGTTTACTTGTATTAGTGATTTAAATATCTGGCATTATTAACTTACCAGTAAAGATGGGTTGAGTGAAAATATCATCTTCCAAAAATTCTCTCTGAATCATTGAAATTTCTGAGCGAGTACAAGGAGCTTTTTTTCGCACACGACGTATGTCTTCAGTATTTGTCAACTGTTGGCGTATTGTACTTCAGAAGACAGACAGGCAAGTAGTTAATATTTTACAGCAATAATAGAACCTATTAGAAGAAGAAATATACAAAAATATATGGAGGAAAAAAAAAAAAGATATGTGCTTAGTATATACTAGATTATATTTCAGAACGTAGTGAGTATCTAAAGTACACTACCAGTCAGCCAGGTCCCACTCTGCTAACATATGCATAAAAACTACCCATGCTATACATGTTGTGAACAAAATGTCATATATCCCATGAGAACAGGCTGGATGCCAAAGAGCCCAACCATTGGCATCTATCTCAAGACATGTTGACAACTGAAGATCATGAAAAAGTAGATCATTCAGAGAGCAACATTGCATTAATGGGGGGTGGATGCGGCAAAAAGACTCCATTATACTAACTTAGTAGTAGAGATTTTTATATTGGAGGTCTTAAAAAGAGCAGCAACTATTCTTGAATAGAAGACACTTTTGTTGTGTTAAATGAAAAAAAAAAAAAGAACAAAATAATTTGTATATATACAAATTTAAACAATATATTAAAACTATGACATACTCGCCATGCAAGACCATTGTATCATCCATTAGCACTTTCCTCTTTGAGGCAGTACTGCGGGCAGCAGTTCTGGAGCGTTTTGAGGATATTATTTCCGGTGCAGGCGGAGTGGGTTTCATCTTTAAAACTGAAGATCTTCTACCAACTGAAGCAACAACAATTATAATTCAGTCATAATCATATCAGCCATATAAAATTCTCCCAATTGAAGATTCAAGGGAAAAGAAAAAATGCCACAACGATCTATCAACTTCTCTAACCAGTCATAACACAAAATGGCAATTAATCTATCAACTTCTTTGATACCTAAAATTGAAGACAATAAATCATCATCATCAGGGATGGATTCTGCAGTTCTCTTTCCTTGGGCCTCCCCAAATGATTCGACTGAATTTAAACTCTGCACAGTCAGAGTACTTTCTGTGGAACTGCGTTTCTTGCCCGAGATGAGTTTGCTCCTTGGACCATCACCAGCATCCGCACCTATGACTTCTTTATCAGGCGTAGACTCAACTAGCAGATCACTTGGTTTAGAAGTAATCCCCTCTGGTATAGAGAGCAACTTTTCAGGTGCAGGCAGGTCAGAAATGGCAGACCTATCCAAATTCTCCACTTGATTGTCACAAGATGTTGTATTGTCCAATGAAGTTTTCCCAACAACCTCGGATGGTAAGTTGCAAGGAATTTCTGAATTTTTATCTGCAGGAGATAGCATATCACGATGACTCAGGTGGGAATTGCATGCTTGTAACACAGGCATTTGGAGAGATTCCATCTCTTTATGCAAATTGAAAGAAACTGTAGCATTGGGTGTGCAAGATTCTCCCATATTATGAGCAATTTCACTGTCATTTGGAATTTCAGGCTTCAAAGATGTCTGTTGATCCTCCAAATAGTCCTCTGACACTCGAGCACGAATAATACTTGAACAAATCTTACGAGCAGGGTCCTCCAACTCAGAGGTGACCTGGGAGCAGCTAGGAGATGCAACAGTTTCATCCAACCTAGCTCCTGTAGGTTCTACGCATTCTGCATCCATTCGATCCATGAAAGGCAAAGTAGGTTCATTGTTTATTACAATATCATTATGTATATCTTCCACCCTGTTTGGGCCATCTAATGCACCAACTGTCCCATTTGAACATTCTAATACTGGAGAAATGGGTTTAATTTGCTCATGTCCCTGTGACTTTGCTTGTTTGATCTCCATGTCGCCCAAATGGTAGCCATTCTCCTCAGGCACCATTGTACGATCATCCCCACATGGAGGATCTGACTTGCTACAAGCATTTTCTGTGCTCTCCACAGCTGACTTTGTTAAATTATGGTCTTCCAAATCCAAATGATCATTGCAGGCCATAGCTTCCTGAACACTAGACAAATTTGGCTCTTTAAATAATCCAGGAGTTGATGGAGCCTGAGCATAAGTGAGAAATTCAGTATTTGCAGCTAGGACTTCATTCTGTTCAAAAAGGATAAAATTATTCATCATTGAGGCAAGAATTGTATTATACATATTAACACATAAATTGTACCTCCCCGGCCCCACCTCCAACAACATCAGGAAAAAAAATCTTGCTTACACACAAGAAATGACGAACAATAAGGCAAAGCCAAATAAACAGATTATTTGGGTAATATAATAAACCTGGTTTCCAATCCCATTCATTTGCATGGTTTCTGAAGTTCCAGGTATCCCCTCATAACTTTCATGCTTTTCTGGAGGTGTTTTGGGTTGGGTCGACGCCTGAGGATCACCACTGTAATAAGAGAAAAGGGACAGATCAGAAAGTTCATAGTGTTCTAAGTGATTCCATGGATCAAGAAATAAAGATACCATCCAACAATCTGCAACCATGGCCTAACAGCTAAAAACCTCTTCAAAATCAAGAGAAGAATGTCACAGAAATTTCACCATTAAGTTCTATCATGCTAAAAAGGTTAGCTAAACAAAAAAAATCCACAAATCCTAGGACTTAAAATTTTTTCTTTTCAAAGCCAATCGTTTTAACAGTCATTGGTACTTTCAGTTACCTGATCAAAACACACCATTATGATTTTATATATAATTATCTAGAAGGATAGGGTGGTCAGAAAGTATACGGGTGTATGATTACTGGGAAAGAGGTGCGATAGATACAGAGTGTCTAAACAATCCATCAAAGAAGGTAAAATGTTCTCATTATAAGATCCTCTTTGTGCAATCAAACAATGCGTAAGAGAATCAACATAATCACTCATGTTTGACACCATAGAGATATAGAAAGGTTACTTTGAAACTCCATCATTTCCTTGAGCTGCAACCTTGCCTAAGTACGGGTCCTGTTTGTCATCATTCAAAAAAACAATAAAAACTTTTATAAGTGACATGATTTTTGCATAAGCAACACATAACAGCCAGAAAGAAAGGAAAAAAAATAAATTGAAAGCTAGGCATATCTTAGGAGACATTGAAAATTGATGGAGACATAGAATTGAAAATCATCAATATATGAATTTGTGCTTGGTTTCTGACAAAAGGATATATAAGAGAAATTCAGCAAACCGACAACTTGGGCACATTTGATTTTTTTAACCAAAAATATACACCAGTCAGTAAAAACCCATCGGCCCACTTATTACTCTGTCCCAAATAGCCCATAAGGTATATGTGTCTGTGCAAGTGTCGACTCTAGGAAATCCAACCAAACTTTAAGCACTTTAGAAGGTTTTACTTTTAGTCAGTGAGTGGCAAAGTTAGGAACACATAACCATACTTTAACCTTCATCAACAATATTTCTCATTAGAAAAACCTTATTTTGGGAGCTGAAAGAACTACAATCCCAAATCCTTTTTTCTGCAATCCCAAACCCTAGAAAAAGAAAATTTTCCAAACCCTAGTACAAAATAATAAAAGCAACGGCTAGCCATATCTACAAAGCATCGAGGTGAATTTAAGGAAACCATGCACAAAGAAAGAAACAAGGTATAAGTTCCATGTGTGCAAGGAAAGCAAGTAACTGGTAATTCAACCACATATTCAATTTACAACTCCATGACAAAATTCTTCAATTTTAAAGTTAACCTTCATAATAGTACAAAGCAGGTGCAAAGTATTACCTCATCAAAGTCTAGACCAATTTGAGAAGTATCTCCGTCACCAAACCGCTCTGAAAATAAGCCATGCAATGTTGGACGTTTAGGTTTACTTGGTGCATAAACATCAGTAAGTTTTACCCTAAGCACCAAATTTAATTCAATGTACCATTGTGTCATCGATGAATTAATGAGTACTAACCATCCAATCCAAACTGAGATGTGGAGTATACCACACCCTCCATTGTATCTTGGAGAGTAATCTGCTCCCTTGTACTAACATGGTGATCAACATAGTTACTGCAATATAACTGAAGGTTAATATACACAGATACAAATCTATCTCCAGCGTCTCAATACTTAAAGCTTTTGTCCTAAGCATAATTGAGCATACTAACCCCTGAAAAATTTCATTATCCGGTAGCTCAAAATCATCAAGATCAAAAGTCTCCGGCAAGGTGATGGAATGATACGGTGCAGTAGATTCTTCTGGGGGTAAATCAACTGCAGTGGAGCGAAAAGCTTGCTTTATCTTAAGCAAAGCCTCACTGCAATCATCAAAAAGGTAATTCACCTTTCTAGAATATATCCTCACCACACCAAGCAGAAGATGGCTGGACAACCGGAGAGCAATTGGAACTTCAGGAAAAAGGATAGAATCTGTACCAAAGGATAAACCATAAAGTTAGATGAACAGATAGATGAATTTGACAACAAAACAATAATAATAGTAGGAAAAGAACTGGGAGTAAAGAAAATAATAGCTTTGATCATTTTGTTTCGCAGACATCTTGTCTGTGTTGTTTGTGGCTCCTTTTTTTACAATAAATATGTGGTTCTTATAAACAAAAATTCTATATTCCTGAAGATTTAATAACAAAAAAAACAAAAGAAATAATCACGATCAATTGACTAGAGTCTGGAACTACCTAAAGAAAACTAGAGATTTTTCTTTGAATATTATTGACAACAAAAGATAAAATAGAAACAAAATGGCTCTGATGCCCAAATTTCAGACCAAGATGAAATCTCCAAAGAGATAAAAGATCCCCCACTCATTTTAAGTGCCGTATTTTTTCCTTTCTTAGGCCTTACCAGTAAATGAGTTAAACTACTCCTATGCCCTTAAACATTGGCAAAGAGGTTGGAGAAACTAATGAAAATCCTTTTTTTCTGGAGGGCCAAGGAGAAGGAAAAAAATATCATTTGGTGAGGTGGGAGATTGTGTCTAGCTCACATGAGAGGGAAAGGGTGGGGTGGGCAATTTAGGGGAAAAAATGCAACTCTTCTTGGAAAATGGTTGTAGAGATTTCCTTTGGAAGAAAATATGGATCACATGTGAATAGGGTGGGATTCTAGTACTGTGGTTAGAGGCTGGAGTCGTTGTCCTCAGGATGTCATTCATTTTTTCCACTAATATTTATGGATTGGGGATAAAAATTAAATTTCAATGGATTGGGGAGTCTCCTTTGTGCAAATCATATCCTCATCTTAAAAGAATCATATTCTCGTAATGTATTCATTGCAAATGTATGTTAGTTCTTTTTTTCCAATGGGTTGAATTTTGATTTTCACATAAATTAAACCAAATTTAGAAGTTGGGGAGCTTTCTTCTTTATTCTAGTTGGTAGAAAATGTCTCCCTGTAATCTGCTAGATCAAATAGAAGGTCTTAGAAGCTTGAGTTGGGTCATTGTGTCTTTTTTGTGCAAGTCCTATTTCAACGAGCCATCTCTTCCCATGTTTAACCCTTCTCCCACTATTTCAAAGGTTAAAGTTCCTAAAAACCTGTGATATTATTCCAAAGAAGATTGCCTAATATTTGTATATCTCCCCACTGGTGTATCCAGATTCATGCATTTCATTGTTCAGTGAGAAGTATTGTACTTTCGGTGGCGGAAAGGACGTGGAAATTTGTGAAATTGTTGTTTACTGGCTATTTTTGGCCAGTTTTGATGGAGAAAAATATAATGATTTGAAAATAATTGTGGGCGAAGGTGGAGTTCTTACGAGATATTGTGGGTTTAGTATCCTCCAAATTTCAGGACATACCAATTTTTCTATATTCATGCAGATTGGGAAGCTACTATTACCTAAGATACTTTATTTTCTCTGGGTTAGCTGTACCGTAATGTTTGTATTGGTAGCTGTTCTCCGGGTACACGGTTGTTGTACTTCTATTTATGATTAATTTAATAAAACTAGCCAATTGACACACACATAATTAGTAAAAGTAGCCTCTTGCCACGAGCTTCCACACATGCCAATTGGCTTTCTCACCATGCTAAAGAGTGGTTATATCATAGGTACTGTTGTTTTTTAATTTTTTATCTTATTATTTCATTTTACAGTTTATCCTTCAAAAATATAGTTTTTATTAACAAAATATATTAAGAAAGGGTATTTTAGGCAATTTCATTTCTGGTGAAGCCTATATTACCTGGGCTGTATAAACATTAGATTTTCTGTTTCATACGAAAAAAGATAAATAAATAACCTTCATTAAACTTGACTCAGCCTACTCTAATAATTACCGTATTAAATTAAGGTAATTTTCCACTGTTCACGAAATTCAAAGCATTATGACAAATTAAGCTTAAATTTTACTGCTTTATTTTATTTTCCTAATTTTTCTCAACAAAACTAATCAAAAAAGCATGAAGCACATAAGGTAAGTTTCAGAACTGACCTACGGAGACGCCAATATCGGTGTCGGCAACCTGATTCTTCCGAAGCTTGCGCTCCAAATGTGCGGCTATCCATATCGTCCCAAGCGGGCCTTTCTTTGCCAATATAAACTGAGAATAAAACATTTCCCTATACTTTTCCCCACCTTAATTTACCACAGAGACCCTAAAGTTCATACAACAATCTTCTCCAAAAAAGAAATCACCTAAATTTAAACTTTTATATATAAATTATGCTTGGAGTGAACCCCAAATTTTCACGCCAGTAACGTGCCCCAGATAGTGTTAAGCTCCTACACCATCTTATTCAGTACCAAAACATCAAAATCTAGCAAAAACACTTCAGATTCGATAACTTTACATGACCGACCATTAAAACCCTAAATTTCAGACAACAGAAATTACCCAAATTGTCCCCCAAAAAACCAAAAATGTGCACTCCTATTCTCCAACTAAATAGACTAGATTCAGCCAAATCCCCAAATTAACGGCGAACACAAAACCCTAACTACAGAAGGGCTACTATTCTCCCTTTTTCATACCCCCGGCACTTGAAAAGAAAATAAAAAAGCATCATTCGCTGATATTTACAAAATCACCGCGACCTTTTGAAGCTTTGGCGGAGAATGAGATGTTGAAACTTTTAAGTGGTTGGAGTTGACGAAGCGAGGCTAAATTGATGATGTTGGACCTTTGAAACCCTAGGTGTAGTAGAACGACGCTGCGTAGTTGTAGAGAGACAAGCATACAGCTTGGAGTGAGTTTTTCAATGACTGAGTTTGAGCTGCCGAGTCAGAGATCGGACTGAGTCGAAGTGTTTATGAGCATAGAGAGACTCTGTGAAAGAGGAGAGAGGGAGAGAGAGAGGGGGGGGGTCTTGGGTAGCGCCTTCAGATTTTCGAACTTGGCTTATGTTATGGTGTGCCTTGGTGTACATTTAGTCCACTGCTGAAAATTTATATATCCAATTTGCACTAAAAACGTTCTAAAAAATATAAGATAAAAAAAAAAAAAACATTTGCGCTAAAATAGTAATAGGGTCGACACTCGATAGCATGTGGATAATAATTACGCGATCGTCTTACTATTTTTCTTTTTTTGGAAAATCTATTTTCTGAACTATCTTTATATTGTTCTAATTTAATAGTTTTGTCCATGACACGCGCGAACGCAAGCGTCAAAAGCTTTAGAGCACAGATGAAGAACTCTTCATTTTTTTAACAGAAAACATTATTTTGAGCATTCTTCTACTCATTTAATTATTTTTAATTGATGAGCAGATTTTTTTGTTTTTTTCACAAAAGAAAGAAAAGTAGAAGTTTATAGTATGGATTTTGAACTTGGCCAATAAAATGAAGATAAATTTTGAGCGGAGTGGAAGTTAAGCTGAATCAATATTTTCTGTTGATCTAGGATAGTTTTTTGCATACTTGAATAACTAAAACATAAATATGGACTTGGTTAATTTGGTGAAGTGAAGGCACCAATTAACAACGTGTGTTCAACATTGTTTTGTTGTGAGAAGATTGACACTGTAAGTGTGGCGTAGGAAGGCCAACAAAAAACATTGAATATTAATATGTAATGTTTATGAACAAATTTTACATCTTCACATACATTAATGAATTTCATCAAAGTAAAGGACGATCCCTATCACCTACTGTTGCAAGCTAAAAAATAATTCGTATATATATATATATATATTGGCGAGGTGCTAAACAAGCATCTAGATAAAATGCAGTAGATGCATGCCCCAACCCCACAAACTAACCAGAAATTATTCAACTTTTTCTTTTAAATTGATGAAACTGGGTGCACCCTTGCCCCCTATGATTTTCCACCTTCATCAGTATCAGCATCTTCTTTTTGACTACCCAGTCTGACAATATCTTCAACTAGTATTTTTCCATCTGTTGGAAGCAAAACAGATGAAGCAAACAACAATGGTAAGGATAAAATTAAAAAGAAAACAACCCAGATGAAAAGATAAGGGGATCGTGTGATTATTTAGAGATGAAAATTCAAAATGAGGAAAATGATATATATTATATATAGTCACTGACCTCTGTCCTTGGAAAGGCTGCTAATTAGTTCATGGATGCCCTCCTTGCCCAGAGTGTCCTTAAGGTACATAGCAGCAGATGCAACCTCTTCCGGTGTTACTTTCCCATCATAATCACTGGCATACATATGACAAATTGATATGTGGTTTTATGACAGATCCAATCCAATAAGAAACAATGAATTATTTATGAAGAAGCAAACAACTCTTTCATTATAAGAAGAACTTTAAGACTCTATTTGATTTACTCCGTTAGCCCATCACTTTTTGTTTTGCCGACATTTGCAAAAAGAGGCACCTACACAACCAAATGGGGCTGCTGAAATGAGGGAGAGGGAGGGAAGGGGAGGGGCTGGGAGGACTAAATGTTCGTTTCGAAATAAATAATAAATTTGAATTTGAATCGGAATTTTATTAAAGGGTAAATTTGGGACTAAACAGTTGCACATAATTGAGGGGCTAACTGAGCAAATTTGGGGATTCACCCAAAACTTAATGTAGCATCAGGACATGAAATTCGTTGTAGGGGGATAATTTTAGGATTACTAACTGCTTTCAATTAGCCACCAGAAAACCTCAAGTTCCCACCAATACCAAGAGACAATTAACAAACCTGTCAAGCAACCGCCAACGATCTCCAATTTTGGCATCAACATCGTCAATTTCCTTTTCAAGCTTCTGCAGCATAGCATCAACCTGAAATGTAAACATCCATAAAAACATGTTAGTCCTTTTCAGTGCCACATTGAATATATTACAACCCAGAGGATGTTAGATATTTAATCTATTGGAACTAACAAGTCCGGCATTGAAGAGAAAGAGACAATGGAAGTTATAAAATTCAAAATTCTTCAAAATCCAATTACCCTGTCTGTAAGTGCTGAAGAAACACTCTCAGCTAAAGTCATCTCAGCTGCATGGTCACCATCCTCCCGAGCAGCTTTGTAAGCCTTCTTAGCGTCTTCTTCGCCTTCAGTACCCTCCTTGTCCACCATATTGTTATACAGTTCTATCTGAAAATGATAACAGAAACAAACAAACATAATCTCATTATGTAGAATTTAGACCAGAATATGATGAATCAGAACATATATAAATAAATAAATGACTAAACATATAATTGAACCAGGGCACAAATTTATACATCATCTAAGTGGGATTTCCATATGCCAGGTTGTGAAAATTACAGTTCATGTACTGGATAGTACAATATGATATTAAAAAAAAAAAGGGGGAAAATGTCTTAGCTGACAAATTTCACCAGTACCCTCAACAAAAATAGGGGGAATTAAAGGAAAATAATTCTTATTCAGATAACAGTTTACACAGTTTACTAATATTATTTGATCTCATGGCACCCAGGGCAATACAACAGATGGGAAAAAATGGTTACACTGCCAGGATATTTGAGGAATATGGAATCAATGAACACTGGTTTCTGAGTCAAAGTAACTAAAAATGTTCAGATAATTATCAAAAACTGACCAAAAGAATTTTGTAGAAAAGCAAAGATGAAATTGAAATGCAATTACAGTGGTTCAAGTACAACCAGGAGGTTTGACTAAACATAAAATAAAAGTACAACCAGGAGACCTCTGCTAAAGGAAGGAAGAAACATGACCATAAAGAGTTGAGAAGTCTGTAACATACTAAAAAAGGTGACGTTTTGCATCAAAAGAAATAGGATTATAAACATGGTAAAAACAGGAGATACTGTTATTGTTAAGCCATGATGTCAGCATCATCAGTTTTATAGAATCTCAAAATAATCTTTTAAGACTTTAAAAATTAAAACATATTCGTTTGAAAGTCAGATACAGAGATTAACAAGTCTACCTCTTTCTTGACAAGTCTCAAGAACTCTTCACGTTCTCTACTGACTGACTGAGATAAGACAAGCAAATCAATCATCCTCTTATAGAAAAATAATGCTTAACAAGCCTTAAGACACATAATTACTTCTAATCCTTACAGATGCTGAAGCTAAAACTGCCAAAGCGCGACTGAGCTCACAAAGCGGTTCCTGTTTCTCCATTGTTTCTGCTCTTGCCTGTTCTTGTGCCTCTCTAGTTGTTGGAACAGTCATCTCCTCCAAAGCAACGTCCTTTTGCCTACCACGAAATTCCTTCATCTTGGCCTGATTCTCTTCCTCTTTCTCTTCCTCTTCCTATATACTAAATCATTTAGAACCACTAACCAGAAACAGAAGGTCTTAAAAGCCAAAGTAGAAGCTTGCAGGAATACAAACATTTCAAATCATAATAGTAGTAGTAGTAGTAGTAGTAAAAAGGCCAAAACATGGGAAAATACTACAAGTTCTCAAACCACCCATAAAGCCCCAAGCATGGCAAAAGCAGCTAAGCGTATTAAAATTGACCTTGATCAGTTCTTCCTGCATTTCCAGGAACTCCAACTTCCTCCTCCTTTCTGCAACAGAATCTTCAGATGGCAAAGTTGTCACCCCAACAGTATCCACAACCTCATCTGGCAAAGAGGAGAGTGTAGCTTGAACAGCTTCCTCTGGCTTAACTTTGCCGGACACAGAGAAAGCTCTGCAGAAAAGTACCCGACCAAAAGCAACCATTTAGATGCAGCTGTATGTGTTGGAAGACATGTATACTGATGAAGCATTGATTTACCTAGAAAGAATTAAGAGGGAAGATGGTACAGAGTGACTGAGAGACAAATCCAACCAATCATGCAACTGCAAAGAGAAATATTTAAATTCTTTTATGAGGAACACAAGATAATAAAAACATAAAACAGTGAAAGCTGCCAAATCTTCCACCTCCAGGAAGTTTAATAGAGAGGTTACAGATACTTGAGGGGAGGTTCATTAAAAAATAGTCCCATATCATTTTTTCTAGAAGATTAGTTACAAATCATTTAGTAGTTAGCAACTTTAATTATGTTAATAAAAAATTATTTTGCCTACTTCAGCAAATACAATTGTTCATATTGAGAGAAGAAAGCACTCAAGGTAAACTCACTACATACTTTACACATCACATGAGGTCATTGTATGCTGTCCAAAGTTTCAAATCATGCTAGGTAAAGCACGTGCAATTATGTTGGGAAAGAAACATATAAATTCAATTTTTGTTCCTTCAGCATAGACATACAATTATGTTGTCACACATTGATCTACTTGCAGTAAGTAAAGCTAGAATTTTCATATAACATCCATGACATGTAATATTGGATTCATGCTAAATATAACAAAAGAATGTAAGAGTTGCTTATGCAAGCAATTAAAAATGCCATGAACGGATGACCTCATTATTGACTACGCATTATTTATGCAGAACTTTCCTTCATTTTATTTCTTTTTTAAACTGAAACATACCTTTTATTAAAAAGAAAGAAAGACAAAATCTACAAGTAAACCGAAAATTGTGCAAGTTCTATACAGAACATGTTGCATCATTTCATACAGTAATACAGAACTTTTATTAAAATAGACATTTTTTAAGTTAATATGTAAATACTGCAAGTTTTCTCACTAGCCAAAGAATATAAGATGAAGCATCAACCTCTTCCCTCATTTCCTCAACAGAACGTAATCCAAGTAAGCCTCTATCTCGACAGGCTTGTCGAAGCTCTGCTTCTGATAAGGACTCCACGCCCTCAGCTTGAATCATTTTATCATCACTCTTGATCCTGCCAAATTGAAATGATGCAATGTTTTAAAATGCAAACATCAAACCAATTATATAAGATATAAAATTAGGTATTCAGTTCCCCCTCAATTTTGAATCCTCAAAATGGAAAAACCATAAAACATATCTTTGCAAGCTCACATTATTTCACTATATATGTAAATTTTACACAAGGAATAAATAATTGATTGTATTTGGTAAAAATTTCTTAAAAAAATTGTTCACTTATAAATTTGTAATAGTATAAAATGCCTACATTTTCAAGAAATTCCCTACTTTAGTGAGACCAACATTGGTAATGGAATTGTAGTGAAAGACAAAATATGTATAAGTTGCACACATAAAAGAAATGAAAGTGAAAGGAAATAGAAAGTACAAGGCAAAGGAAGTTGCTGGTCCTGAGCATGGATAAATCTGCCACCAAGAAATTTATAAATTTCTAAAAATAAACACAAAGAGGACAACACAAAGAGGACAACAGAGACATCTTTTCCCTTCTTCTCTTTTAAGATAAGTAACAGACCAGTAGAAATAGAAGCCTCTTAACAACTGCCACAAAGGAGGTCCCTTGTCTTAAGGTCTATTCTACCTCTTCCTTCCAAGTCAAAATGCTTTCATGACCAACAGACAAAACAATCTCTTAAAGAGATTATATGGAAGACATATACAAAAGCTGATCAAATCAGAACCTTCTTGACATGTGCTAAGACAGACATGCAAAGACCTGTTATATAATAGGTGGTCCACTGCTCAAAAAACAACTGTCCAAGGCTGCCATAAAAGAACTGACCGCACACGTTGAAACTTCATGTGACGAAAAATTAAACTAAAAAAGCCCCAAAAGAAAAAGGAAAGCAACAAGATCTTACTGTTGTAGTCTTTTCCGAAGCATATAACGCAAATATGCATCTGTTCCATATGGACTGATACCCATATATTTGCACATATTTACTAACCGAGGCCTGTATTTGACAATAAAACAAGTATTTTTGTCAAATAACAATAAGGTCACTCAAGATGAAAGATTCATAAACAAAAGTTAAAAATATGTCCAAAATACTGATTCAAATGACAGAAACACTGACCGGCTAATGTTATCTAAAGTAAGCTCATCATTGAATAACTTGGCAAAGCCTAAAATTTCATCATTAGAAACAGAAGTGCCTCTTCTAACCTGTTTAAATGACAGAATAAAGCCAAATATATATAGGTGATACTTAGTTTTGTTTTTTCTCTTGAAAAAATACACAAAAACATAAAATAATACCACTAGTATTGCTCACAAAAAAGGGGAAAAGGACTTACCTTGTTCATAAACTCATCAAGATCTTCTGCTGTCTTCTTGATCTCTCCACTTCGCGAGCTTTGGATTTCCTTTGCCATTTCTTTCACAGTGTCCTGAAGAAACTTTGCATACTCTATTCTTGCATTAAGCTTTCTTTTCAATTCCTCCTACAGGTTAGCGGTTTAATTGAGACATTGTTATTACGCTTAACAATTGGAATTAGTAAAAACAAAGGATACGCACACACAAACATTAAGCTATACCCACCTGCACCATCATTCAAGAAGTTAAGCATTACCTGTTCTTTCATCTTGTCCTGGAAGGTTGATGGTAACATGTTTGGAAATAACTTCAGGAATACTGGCAGCAAGAACTCCATGAATGGAACTATAATGAAAACTGCAAAAGGAACTAGCCTGAAAATATCAGCTGTGGTGCGTGTGAGTTGCTGCCTCTCCCTTCTGGAAAGATTCTTCCCACTAGCAAGCTTCAACAACAACCTTGAGCTAATCCTAACATCAGCCCAAAGTAATTTCGTACCCAACCAATAGTGTTGCATCATAGATTTAAATTCATCCTTCCAGTGACGAAACTTCTTAGCCCAGTCCACCCTGAAAGACAGATGATTACTACATGAATCTAATTAGAGCAAGCGCAACACTGAGGATAGAAGGTTAAAACCTGCTCATGGAAGCAACAGCTTTTAAAGCAGGACCAATCCCCAGAAGCTTTGCCCACACTTTGTCCATAACAGATTTAGCACTCTTTTGGGACTCTTGCATTTGCTTAGCTTTTGCTTTTGCTTTTACTGTGCTCAAACCTTCAACTGCTTGATCACACTCCTCTGGTGAAGCTTCCTTTTTCTGTTTAGAAACCTGTTGGTCATTTCCATTGTTGCCACTGCCCAATTCAGGTTGACCAGCCAGGGTTGAAGAAGCATATGATACAAATTGCAAATTCCACTTAAGCCCCAGAGGAGAAATGAAGTCTGCCCTTCCAATTCCATTACCCAAATTTGATATCCTAAAGGAGTTATGCCTGAGAAGCCCTGCTGCTTTGAAAGCTGATAATTCATCCTTGGAAACTCCAGATGAAGCTCCATTTCTACAATCATCAGTAGTTGTAGATGTTTGACTTGCAACCCAGCTGAAACTGCCTATATCACTAGATTGGGACGGTCGCCTATACTCGAAACTTGAGAAACCCTGAATCAAGCGAGTGGTTTCATTCAGGGAATTGAAGAGGTACCTCTTCCTTCGCAAGATTGCTCTTGAAGCCATTATCTACCAAGAGAAAAATGCTGACAAATCTCATGCACCCACTCGACTTAGCCAGTTTGTAGACTCTGTACACAGTACACAACTAGCTGTAAGAGAGACAATCGGCACCATGCAATCAATGAGCATACAAAACTGCCTGGATATTTGATCAAATGCGTAATGCACACAATCTCAGCATACATCAATACTTTCTCCCAGGAATACTTAAACAAATAATATCAACGAAATTTACAATTACCCACCAAATGGTTTCACGAGTCTTTACAGATAAGTGTATTTAACGAAGCAAATAACTATATAGCTGATCAGCTGGTGGCATTCCAAAACCAAAAACACACACGGACACACTCATAAGTATACGCATTTGGTGATGCAATTGATGAACCAGAGAAAACAATTTCATTCATACAAACAAACAATAATTGATTAAAAAAAGCTTAAGAAGCAGACAGAGCAATTTCGGGAAAAAGAAGAAATTAGAATCAGAGGCATTATATAAAAATCAAAGAGCACAAAATAAACAATACTTAAATAATACCAGAGACAAAAAATGATGCGTACCATTTAAAGCTCGCAGCAAAGATGGATGAGAGAGAGAGAGAGAGAGAGAGAGAGAGGAGCGAGAAGAGCCTGGAGTTCTCTCTTTGACAAATGAGAAATGTTATGGCGTTCACGGTCATAACTCTATGTAACTAGTAATTACGAACTAGCCACTACGGTCATTGTTCAGTGGGGCCGCAGGATTTTTGTACCGATTAGAAAGGAAGGACAATCGTGCGCTGATGATGCGATTAACTGATTAAGGGTGTTTTATTTTATTTCAAAAAACGATTGGACCAAACAAACTAGTCTAATCCAATTTGAGTAATAGTTTGTCAATTTATTTAAGATAGTTAAATCGTACGTAATGAAGTTATTCCAATCCACATACACATTTTGTAACGTTGCGATTTGTGCATGGCTTGGCATTTGGCAATCGTCCCCGTAACCGCTAACCATATGACCACATTAAAAGTTGATGGCTAATTGGCTACTAGCAAAGAGATCCAATAAAAATGCCCAAAAAAATAATTGAGTGTTGAGTGTTGAGTGTTGAATGTTGATTGATCAATTTGATCATAACCAAAAGTGCTTTTATGCTCTTTGGGATATGTTCTAAACAGATAAGTTGCAGCAGAGCCTGCCGTCATCAGCCTGCCTTTAACCACAAACACTAGCAATTTTGGGTTTGGGTCGTCCATCTTTGGCCAAGCATCAAATTCAACCCAGCTGAGGTTAAAAATTGAGATTACAGTGGGAAGGAAAGAGAAAAATCCAAGTACCATTACAAAATTCATACTCACAATTCCGCAAAACAACAGAAAACAAGTGCAATGTCGCTTGATTAATAGAGTTAACGACTTTAGAGTGATGATACATGTACAGCAAAAACTGCGACATTGCAATGATCATACAAAAAATTCAAATTGACACAGCAGGGTGATTAACAGTTTACAAATCACGTTCAGATAGCTTATCGCTCAAGAAATCTGTAAATTGCCTCAACTTGGCCATCCCTTGTTTATAAATATTGAATACATTGTTTAGACGAGAATCGATCATTCATTGGTTACACGAATGACTTGCTTACCAACATTTTTCCCAGAAAATAACCCAACAAAAGCAGATGGAGCACTTTCCAAGCCTTCATTCATGTCTTCAATGTAAACAATCTTCCCTTGTTTGTAGTAACTAATAACATCTTCCAAGAAGCGTGGGAACAAGTGCATGTAATCACTTTGCAGGAATCCCTGCATCCTGATGCGCTTTGTTATGAGATTGAATACATTGCGGATCCCTTGGGGGTTAGAGAGGTTTTTCTCAGACACCATCCCACATACAGCAATGCGACCATGTATTCTCATGTTGACAAGTGCTGCATCAAGCATGTCCCCGCCCACATTATCAAAGTAAATGTCAATGCCTTGAGGAAAGTACCTGTTAATGTTAAGAGGAATAGCAATTTAAGTTCAGAGATTGACAAAGAAGAATGGTCACTAGGCTTGAATCATGTAACAAAAGAGGTTGTTTATCATACTTGCAACTTAGTAACTCATCACTAACCTTTTCAAAGCTGCATCCAGGTCTGTTTCTTCCTTGTAGTTAAAGGCTTCATCAAACCCAAGCTTATTCCTCAAAAGATCAACCTAGTAATGTGTCCCAATTAGTCATATTGCTTGTCACTGCAATTTCATTTTCTTGGAATACAATAAAGTTTTACTTGTATCAAGTTTACTGTTTCAAATTATCTACAAAAAAATAAATGATTCACAATATACATTTGGTAATGCATATTAGAGGAACAAGACCTTACTTTTTGGCTTGAGCCCGAACTTCCAACTACATAACAGCCATGTAACTTAGCAAGTTGACCAACCAGCTGACCAACGGCTCCAGAAGCAGCAGAAACTAAAACATATTCCCCTTTCTTAGGGGAGCAGACCTCGTAGAATCCTGCATATGCTGTAAAACCTGGCATACCTGTGAAAGTTTGGGTACTGCTTTCAGAACTAAACACAATATGATAGATGTGAAATATATATTTGATTGAAAAGCAAGATTAACATACCAAGAAGACCCACATGGAATGATAAAGGGATGTCATCTGGCTTAATTTTTCTCAACTGCTCAGTTGTATGAATGAAGCTGTATTCTTCCCATCCGGTGATCCCCGAGATGAAGTCGCCTGGGTTGAAATTCGGATTATCAGAATCCAAAACTTTGGACACACCAAAGCCTTGAATCGGCTTCATAAAGAAAAGCGTTGGTAAGATAAGAATGAGTATTATGCATATATAGTTCTCTGTTTTGGTAGAATGATTTGAAGTGAATGAAATACCTGGCCAGGAACGAAGGGAGGAAGATAGGAGTCATGAAAATCACGCATACGGCCCCTCATATAAGGGTCACAAGAGAGGTAGAGATTCTTCACCAGCAAAGCTCCAGACCCTTTTGGAGCCTTCAGCTTAATCTTCCCATCCGTAACTTGAAAGTCTGTTTCCTTTGGAGTCCCCTCTATAAACCCCTTCAATATCACTTGCTTCTTCACTACTTCTACTATCTCTTCCATTACACAATCAAACAAAACTTTCAGAGACCAATACTTCTTTATGGAGTCGGTCATCAACAACTATTAAACAAATTAAACGCTTCACCACCTACCCACCTGCTATCTTTTGGTCCACACTCGCACGTGCTTCGGCCACCTATCTAACATTCTAACCGGCTTAACCTCTTTCAGCACACGTGTTTATGAAAGTGAAGAGTTGATTGAAAATCAGTCAATCCACAATCACAACATTAATTAATTAGTTCATATATGCTAATCAATGAAGATGGAGATCACAAAATCCTCTTACGTACGTACCCCATTAATCATTAATTATAAAGCGTTAAAGTAGAGCTATATGTTTCGTTGTAATTGATCCTACTATACAAGGGGGATTCTATAAGCTTAGGAAAACATATCTCGGTCGGTACAAATTAAACATGGGTAACAAGTTGTTTCACTTCATGTTGTTGCTCTTCCTTCTCTTTTTGTCATCAGGTATATATGCAAGCATTCCAGCCAGCTCCCTTCTAATTTCAATAAGAAATTAACAACTTTACATTTTTTATTTGTTAATTATATTTTGGTTTTCATTTGTATTTGTAAAAGAGATGGTGCTGCAAGTTCGCGGCAGGGAGTGTGGTTATGCAAGCAAATGGTTTAGAGGGTTGTGCTTCTCCAACTACAAGTGCGACTTAATTTGTCGAGATGAGGGTTTTGAGCGTGGCTCATGCCGAGGGCTCAGACGTCGTTGTATATGCACTAAGCAGTGTTCGCCTTCTCCGTATGCACCAGAACCTCCATATACACCAGAACCTCCGTATGCACCAGAACCTCCGTATGAACCATATCCTCCGAATGCACGAAATCAAGAACAACATCCTCCAAGTTATGATGGAAGTGGATCAAGTTAATTCCCTTGGTTGTTCCTATATATATGACTATACTAACTATATATGTTGATAAATAAATAAAATAATATTTCTATTATTTATCTAGAGTCAATCCATGTGAAATTGCGCTTATCGGATTCTGCGAAAAAATATATATATGCCTTTCAATGGAGGTACAGTAAAAGTTCAATTCTTACTTTCTACTTGCTATGAATAAAAAATAAAAAATGCATGCATTAAGCAATTATATAACGCCACTTCGATCATTTTCTTTTTCCTTTTTTTCGGTTGATGATCAACTTTTAAGGGTTTGTAACATACTTAATTACGGGTAAAATAATAATGAGAAGAAGAGGTGAAGGGACAGATTGAGGAGACCACACTTAGGATTAAGAGATACGTACTAATGAATTTTTATAATTGAAGTTTATTAATTCAATGATGTCGTTAATTATGTGAGGTGGGAATTTTTTTTGGATAAATGTTTAGAGGGGATTGATAGGGTGAAAGATTCATTAAAAATATTGTAGGTTCTAACTACGTACAAAGAAAGATAAAAGAAAAGAAAAAAGTCGCCTGGAAATTAAACACCATAGTCTAGATAAGCGATTGAGCGGTGAATAAGTGGCTGTTCCAATGACAATTAAGTTAAATGTTCGAACCGGCCGGCCAGTTTTCTGATCTTTTTTGTGTTAATGGCACTATGCTTTTATATGAAAATGACTCTATAATATATATAGTCCTATTTTATTATTTTTATATATACAATGGTGTATAAAGAATGGAAAGGAACTTAATAACAATTAATCAATATTTAGTGACAACCTTAATAATTATTCACTTTTTTTTTCTTTAGATAAATTATTCACTTAATTTTAAATGACAACCCTAATATTAATCACACCCTAAATTTTCCGTTTTAGAACAACTTCAACTCAGAAGCTCTTTTACTAATTAACCAATAAATTTTCCGTTTTAAAAAGAATTCGTCCTATCTTCTTTATCGACCTTCTCCTTTATTATTTTCATTTCACAATTTATTTTTATGATTTGAACCATTCATCTTGTAGATAATTATTTAAAGATTATCTCTGTAAAATCAGTTAAGTTGAAAATCATTTGATCAAGGCTCTATGAGATACACAAGGACCAGCGTCTTCTTTGAGACGTGCTCGGATAAGAAAAGAGTTTTTTTGTGGTGGCTATAGTTTTTAATATAGCTGTTACGGGCACAAATTAATATGACTCTGAAAAGAAAACAACAAAGATTCCATTCAATAATATTTAGTGTATGATGTATCTAAATAGATTTTTTGTAATTAATGTCTTTAATTTATAAATGAACTTTATGTCAGTAAGATAAATCCAGCTAGCTGTACGTAACCAAGGTCTGGATATGGATGGGTTTTTCTTACCAGATCCTTACTTCAAGTTGATGAGGTTGAGCATATCCAAATAGATGTCGATAATTAATGAAAATCCTTATAATTAACTAACCTGTAAGCAAGGAAGTTCAACATGGCATTTCTGACCAAATTCGTCAAATGCATGCCATATATATATAAGTAGCCAGTGTATGTGTTTGGTAATATATACAGTGTAGGCGTAGTGTTGAAAGAGAAGAGTGCAAAAGGCAAATAAGTGAAGGAATCAGGCAAAATTAATTAATCATGGCGAGGAAGTTCTTTGGGTTTGTTTTGATTTTCATCGTCCTTGTAACTTCTCGTAAGTCTATATCTCTCAATACACAAAGTTAAACTGGCACATGATGATGCTTATTCTTAATTAATTGAATTTTGTTGGTAATTAAGTAATATCTCCATGCATGAAATGCAGAAGAGACGATGAGGCAGAGTGAAGCAGCGGTTTGTGAAGTGCCGAGTAAAACATTCAAAGGGATATGCGTTAAGGACAGCAGCTGTATCGTAACATGCCACAGTGAGGGTTACAGTTACGGCAAATGCTCCGCCGTCCTACGCCAGTGCCGCTGCTTGAAGCCTTGTAACCATCATTAATTAATCTAATTATCATGAATAAGATGTATCACTTTGATCTCATATATATCATGCGCGAATTAATCAAATTAATAAACTTTAAATTACCTTCTATAATCTACACTATTAATTTGACTTGTCTGTTCCCCCCATCTTCATGTCATTATGATCGATCACCATGATGAATATATTTGTATATGATCAAAAGACTCATGTTTAATTATGTCAGTCTGTGGCCATCGTGTCAAGGCCAAATCATCAAATCATCGCAAAAAGTTAAATGAATTACTAATTTAGCTCTAATAACAACATAGATTACTTGATTAATTAAAACTTACCTTTCGAAACCCATGAATTAAAATGATGGATAGGGCCCACATGCACGCTATTAAAGCTGTCAATATTTTAAGGAAATCCCTAATTATAAACTGCATTGTAAGGCCACCTGTAAGCCTGGCCATAAAAGAAGGTTCCATCATCCATGCACCTGTAAGCCTGAGCAGAAAAGAGGGTCCACCAGCCGAAGGTCTACTCTAGACGACTCTCCTTAGTCCTTACCAAAACCTATGTATATATATGCAGGGTCTAGCTATAGCTATAAACAGTGTAGTGTTGAAAAGGTAGAGCTGTAGGCGCGTGTACAAGGCAAAAACTGAAGGAAGACATGCATATGATGGAGAAGAAGTTGTTTGGGCTTACTTTGTTTTTCATCGTCCTCCTAACTTCTCGTATGATGCTTCTTAATTATGTTTTGAGAACTTAACGAATAATGAATTAGTCTTTTGAATTAATTAGTTATGACATATATATATATATATGCAGAGGAGACGATGAAGCAGAGTGAAGCAAAGGTTTGTGAAGTGGGGAGTAAAACATTCAGAGGGCCATGCTTGAAGGACACAAGCTGCATCGTCAAATGCCACAGTGAGGGTTACGGTTACGGCAAATGCTCCACCTTCCTCCGCCAGTGCCGCTGCTTGAAACCTTGTGCATAAGCTACCTAGCTAGCTATGTAATATCATGCATGTATGATCGACTGTGATCGATCTCATGTCATGTACGGTGTACCAATTAAAATAAAAGTTTAATTCTCTTCTATAATCAACGCTAGCTTCTTAATTAATGTCTTTTTTCTATTTAGTCACTACAGATCATGAGTATATATATATATATTCATTACCTTCTCCATCATGATTACTATATATACCCATGCTTGTCACGTACCTCGTCACCGTCACATCTTCAAATCGTACAATATATGATCGCAGAGGATCGGAATCTAATAAATACATAGATATAATCTCACATTCAAAACTGAAATTTTTTTATGAATTTATTTATTTTATTTTATGCTTCACACTTTTGAATAATAATAAATAAATAGCTCAAAATTAACAGTCAACAAGCATAGGAAACATAAGCAGAAGATTCTCCTTCTACTAGGGCCAAGTTGGGCAAATTATAAATGTATAACAAATTTTCTCTAAATGATTTAATGGTATAAGGTTCTTTTCTTTCACAATATTTGCCTGAGAAGTCTCAACAAAATTAGGGAGGGACTGGAGTCTAATTTTCGCTTCTTTCTTTCTTAATTTCTCTCTCTTTTCTCATCACAATTTTCTTTCTTCTGTTTGCAATTCTATATCAAGCTCCTATTTAAATGTAAATAGTCTTAAGCCTTATAGTATATAGTCTGTATAGATATTAATGATAAAGGAGGTGGTGTCAAATTGCATGCAAGTTGAAGAGGTGTCGCAATGTCGCATGCATGCTTTAGGAGGTGTCAAGTTATGGTCAAAGAATGAAAGAAATAATGACAACTAGTTAGTTGATGATCGATGTAGAAAGACACTAGGCACCTAATTCTGCAATGGAAGCTTTCTAAGCCAACACCTCGACCATATGCATTTGCTTGCATGCATTAATATATTAATATTTTATTCGGTTGAAATCTAATTGAATATACATGAATATATATAGCTACTATAATATAAGTAATTAATATTTATATCATGCATAAATAATTGTATATATATAAAAATGTGTCTTCACAATGAGGCTGATGAGCATATATATATATATCTGTGTGTGTCCAAACAGGTACAGGTGTCTATAATTAATGAAAGTTTAATCCGGCCACCTGGTAAGCATGCAAGGTCTAGATATCTGAGTCTACCTTACCAATTCCTGAGAAATCCACACTATAAAAGAAGGGTCTGTAGGATGTGTAAGAAGCCATATAGATGCGAAATTGGTATATACGTATAGGGTGGTGAAAGAGTACATTTTAGAAGGCAAAAACTGAAGGAAGGCATGGAGAGGAAGTTCTTTGGGCTTGTTTTGTTGCTCATCATCCTTCTGACTTCTCGTAAGTCTATCTCTCTCTCGATAATATATTCGAAAGGTGATCTATATAATTTCATGTATCTTGAGAAAGTATTTAATCATAATTAACATTGTTTTAAATTATAGAAGAGACAGTGATGCACACTGAAGCAAAGACTTGCGAATTTCTGAGCCACAAATTCACTGGCCTATGCTTCAAGGACACCAGTTGTATCGTGCAATGCCGGAGTGAGGGTTATGGTTACGGCAAATGCTCGCATATCCGACGCCGGTGCAAATGCATGAAGTCTTGTTAATTAGTTAATGCCACTGTACTAGAAGCTTGCTCATGTTCCCTAATCAGAAAGAGCTAGTTGTTACGTACTTTGTACAATGACTATCACCGTTATTTCTGTTTTTGCCTCAATAAACAACTCCTGTTAATGTCTTTGGTCTCTTATTTACTACTCATGAGCTAGCCTTATAATTACGATCATCAATATCGCAGTACAAGCCTATACGTAGAGAATGTCGAATCTCTCAAGTTGAACTCTATGACATCATTAATTTTTAGATTTGTTGATTGGAAATTCAGAATAATATATATATGGCTTGTGAAATACCAGTATGTCCCAAGAGGAATAAGATCTAGAAATCATGATTCATGGCTTGTGAGATGCTACTTTGTTCCAATACCACTGTACTGGGCTTCATCAGTAATACAAGTCTAAAGTAAGGGTCAAACCGAGGACAAAGGCCCAAACATAACAAAACAAAGTAACTACAAAGCGGGCACGAGAGAGGCCCAAAGCATCCTCAAATAGGACAGGTATACAATTCTAGGAGCTGCTCATAAAGTCTCGGATCCACATTCTAATTGAAGACATGGAAAATCATTCTGATGATATCGAGGAATTAAATAGAATTAGATTGAGCCAATCCAATGCAGAAACATAAAATGAATTACTTAGGTACATGCTAAATGAAGAAAATCAGATTTTCTGACACCAAAAATCACCGAGTATAAGGTTTGTAATTCCACAATCGTAGTATATAATGCGGGGTGTTATAGGCTAAGAAACCAGTACGTAAGACATGGAAAACAGGTTGTTTGATCTCATATTGTTGCTCTGCTTCCTTTTCTTATTGCCATCAGGTATTTATATCTTTCTCTTATTTCAAACTTACATGATCGAATTCCTCTTGTCTATTTTTTATTATCTATGATTTAATTATTTAATTATATGAAAATTATAGAGATGGTCGCGGATCATGAGTGTGAGTATAAAAGCTCACATTTCAAAGGGTTGTGCTTCGTTAATCAGCATTGCAACGTAATATGCCAGCAGGAGGGTTTTGAGGGTGGGGAATGCAAAGGGCTCTTACTTCGTTGCATGTGTTCTAAGAATTGTGGAGATGCTGGACCTCCTCCTCCTCCTCCTCCGTACGCTCCAGAGCCTCCGTTCGCGCCAGAGCCTCCGTTCGCGCCAGATCCTCCGTTCGCGCCAAATCCTCCTTCAAACCAACCAAATCCTCCGGTAGTGGATGGGGTCGTGGGAGCTGATTGAATCTCGTACCATTTATATATATATATATATATATATATGCAAACTCATCTTTTATTCTGAATAAAGTTTCTATTACCCACCCAAAGTCAGTTTAGAGTGCTTATATTTTGATGAATATAACAACTAATGAATGGAGTATAACCTATATCTCATTTCTATACTCTATATTACATTTCTATACTCTATATTATATTTCTTTACTTACTTCAAATTAAATTAAGAACAACGTCATAATTTTCCACTAATAAGTACAAAGAGAAATGACTCACAAGTAGAAAGAGAATTTCTATACTTTATATTATATTTCTTTGCCTACTTCAAATTAAATTAAGAACAACGTTATAATTTTATACTAAATAAATAGAAAGAGAAATGACTCACAAGTAAAAAGAGAAAAATTTTGTGTGTTTCTACCTTAATACAATTAGTTGTTGAAACGAAGCTATATATATGGGCTAAGAATAAAAAAAGAAAATAAAAAAAGGAAGAAACAATTCAAGCTAAAAACTAATTTTGATACCTAATCTAAAAAGTTTCATGAAAGTTAGTAGCCTATCTAAAAATAAAAGATTAGGGTATAGAAAATTACATAGAATATAATCGACTTTAGGGTTTAAGGTTTTTTTGTGATTCTTCTACTATATACCTTTAATAATCACCTGTAATTTCTAAACCGATTTTATTGATTTGAAAATATTCAATAATGGTCTATTTAACTAAAATAAATAGTTTTAATTGTAAAAACATGTTGTGAAAAATTAATTGTTGAAAGAGAAATATTATCTACCTACTTCAAATTTACCTTCCATCTTTAAAAAGTGAAATTTGCTCAACAGGCCAACACATATATTCTTCTTTTCTTTGACCTTTCCAATATAAAGGAAATAAAATTAAAAACAAACAACAGGCACTCTAATAATTTATTAGCGGCGCATGGGGATCTGCCAATCTAATAGTCCAACGGCGTCGTTTTACCCTGGCATCAAAAACCGCCCTTGGCATAATGGTTATATGTGGCTTTGTAACATCGTCATCTTGCTGTTATAGTCTTTTCTCTCTTCTATCTAGCACATTCGTTACCTGCATAAAAGATTCGCTACAGCCAACGCGAGTTGCGCAGAGCTCGCACACAGCTCTGCATCTCCTTAACCACCACGCCCTTCTCTCTCTCAAAGTAAATTTTTTTTATTTTTTCATATAAGTCGCCAAATTCCGAATCTTACTTTTGTTTCACATAAAACGACACAGTTTGGTCCGTTAGCATTGCGGGTGTGCTTACCGCCTTCAAATTTTCTTCAATTAGGGTTAGGGGTTTGCAGTGATAACTATACCCTTCAAAAGTCTTTGCAGTAGCTGTTGAGGTTCAAAGGAGGAGTCTTTCTCTGGTAAGGAGATTTGATTCTGACGAATACCACCCAAAATAAAAGAAATTTGGGTTTTAGGTCTCGCTGGGTATATTTTTCCTCATAATTTTCTTTCCGTATTTATATATGTGTATGTTTTAATTGTTTTCTGGTCATAATGGGCAAAGAGTTGTGTTTTTCAGGTGATTTTGATCATCAATATGCCAATGTTGACTTCTGCAAGTACAATTGTTAGCCCAACCCTATTGCCACCAGGTATTGTATGTGTATCCATTGCTAAATTTCTGTGATTCAGTTTATATTGGATTGTGTTAAATATGTGCGAAATGGGAATATGCTTTTTCACCTAATTTAGGTTGTAGGAAATGTGGGTTTGAGTTTTCTGTTGGATGCAATTACATGCTCATGACTGCGGAAATTTCCCGAACAAAAAGTGTCTCTTGGAAGAACTACTTCTATTTGATGATATTTGGGTTTTCAGTTTTAGGATATATGAATTTTAATATGTTTCTTTGTATACAGTGGATACAGTGGGTCAATTCCCTCGGCGAGTAGCGCTTCCGGGTCATTGCTGTGGGCAGGTTGTGCTTTCTGGGTCTCGTCCAAGATGGGTTGATGGAAGAATGGAAAAGCTTCAGATGGGACCAGTGGGGCTTGGTGCACAATTTTCACTTCTTGAGAGAAGAAAACCAATGACCGGGTCTAGTTCAATACAGTCTGCTTCTGTAATATGTGCTGCTGCTTTGGTTAGTTTGTTTTTGCACATTTTGTATCATTTTTACCTGATTTCCTTATTTGTATGGTAATAGAATATATATCTGTTGCATGCAAGAAAATTATCTTTTAGATTTCTCTTCTGTAGCAATTTGAAATCATGGTTCATTTGAAGTCTTTTTTCATTAATTATCAACATTTCCCATATCATCCGTTTCAATAAAAGTTGGACAGAAGATTATGTGTGTCCTTTTTAAAAATTATTTTCACTTAAGTAGGGTATTTGGTTATTAGAGTTAGGCACGTAATCAATTGATCACATGGTTCCTTTTTCTTTTCTTGTGTTTTCTTTCTCTCAAATTGTTCTGATGCTCATCTTGGCAGGGAAATTATGCAATCGTAGCTGTATTGTATACTTTTTTTGAACTTTCTGTTTTGGCATCACCCTTGAATATATAGTTGAATGATGGAGTAATAACTTTATTGTTGTCTCCTTTTAAATTGATCCCTAACTTCCTCCATTGAGGAGTGAATGGAGAAACAGAATCTTAATTTTTATTTTTTATTTTTGCAGAATGCCACAATGGGTGCAGAGCAAACCCAAACTGTTATACGCGAGTCTCCAACAATCACACATCTTCCTGGTAAGAGCGATTAGCTAGTGTTAATTGCTTATATACTGAGAAAAAAGCTCGTTTTGAAACCTGGGGGATGAATGTCTAGCATTTTTATTTTTGATTTTTTTTTCTTTTATAGCCCTCTCTATCAAGGTCTTAATAGCTGATACTCATTCATGTTGTTTTGAATTTTCTGTTTTTCTTCTTGAAATTCTGAGGTAATGTCAGAAATCATATAACAGTTGAACGAAATTACAGGTAAGGAGAAGTCCCCACAGCTAGATGATAATGGGCCTGATTTACCACCTATTGACGGTGGAGGTGGAGGTGGCGGTGGAGGTGGTGGTGGAGGTAACTGGTCGGGAGGCTTTGCCTTTTTTGGCTTTCTTCTTTTTCTAAGCTTCTTAAAGGATAAAGAAAGTGAGGGTTCTTATCGGGACAATAGGAGAAGGTGATGGAAGGATTTGAGAGGACGTAATATCGGAGATTTTGCATTGTAGTTAAAGGTCTTTTTGGTTGTGTTTGTAATGAACTATGATTTAAGTATTATACACAGCTGGAATTCTTTGGCCAAAAAATTGAATAAATTATCTTTTAACTACCGACTTAAAGAGAATTGGCAGTTATCAACCGTCTCTTGTCGCTCTGCCACCCCTTCCTTCCCCACAGATCATGCCGTCATGGCAGTGAGTGTGGAATACAAATTTGCTCCACAAAAATTGATTTGTCCGAGTTCCACACAAATTTGATCCCAACCAAGGCACTCCGTTGCGAGATATCAATCTTAACGGCTATTGTGTATGACATTGTTATTTGTTAACGATTCTCATAAGGGTGCCAAAAGGAATTTCCTCCGCAGCGGCAATAATTATCCTAAATTAGTTTTGGGTAGCCCAATATAGATATACTATACCGATAATTCCAGTTGGCAATAATGTTTATAACGAGTTGATTTGGATTTATGATTACAAAGGCTACTATTGCCTAGCATAAGGTAAGTGATAACTATGAATACAATGAAACCTATCTACTTTTAAATAAATATGGAAAACAGTGAAACCTAGCTTGAAAATCTATCAAAATTTGAAATTATCTCATTTAGTTGGTTTGGTCCATGTCGTTTCTGATGTCACCGTATTTCCATAATAAACCTGCTTTGAGGATTCATCCCAGTAGGCCTGAAAAAGTCGAATGCAGCAAAGAGAAAGATCAGATTTTGCACAACAAAAGTAACTCCTCGTCTAGGGGCATTTTAAAAAAAGTAATTGCTCATCATACAATCATGAAAGACAACTGATTAATAAGCAATAAGCCGTTACATGATTCCTTAAATGTGTTTCAATTCCTTCTCATTCCAAGATTAACTTCACAGAAATGTTAATAAGCTATCCTTTTCAAAAGCAGAAATCCAGACTGTTAAAGAGTACAATTTCTGGCTAGTAAACAATGCCTTCACATAAACAATGAACCACTAAGAGTCTAAGAAATATACCTGCCATCCAGAGGGGAGATCCCTTGAAATTTCAGCAAGATCAGGCTGCTTGTTCCCATCGGTAGGTGCCTCAGGTGCCCTTTTTGCAGCTTCACGGGCTAATTGAGCCTTTCTTCTCCTCACCTTCTCACGCCTGCATGAAACAGAACTACTGCATCACATGAAATTTGATATGATACAAAATTTGTGTCTCCGTGTATGTAAGCGAATTTTGTTGGACTTTGAGTAATGTCATTCTTAATTCACCTCAAGAATTTCTTTCAAGAATGTATTAACGTAAGAGTTTTAGGTTTCCATACCAATCGCCACCCAGAGGCTGAAAATTAGCATTATCTTTGGCCTCTCCGCTGGTAATTTGTTGTGCATACCATTCCTACAATGAAAGGAATGTAAGCAACCAGAAGAACCCAAAACATGGAAACCTGAATGAATAAAGTCCACAGACCTGTATTTCCCTTTTCCGCTTCCTCTCTAACAACTCGTATGCATTTTCAGGTTCCTCCTCATCTTCAAGCAATTCCTCTTTTGCTGCCTTCCACTGGTTAAATTGATAAATCGAAATTAGGTAATCCAAAAATATACAGATACAAGTATTAATGTGGAACATTAAAACCAAATATACCTTGTCTACCAAACTGGAGACTTTCTTATTAGACCTCATGGAGGAACCAACTGCAACGGTCTTCTTTTTAGTACGTGGAACTGAATAAGAGAAAAGAAACAAATGAGTCTGCCTATAATTACATACATGTCAACAGTACAAATTTTAGGCAATGCCATAGGTCATAAACTTTTCTCAAGAAAAAATGTCATAAAAGGCATGTTACTCCATTTTATATTAGGTGTTTAAAAACTTTACCTTTAGAATGAACCTTAGTCACCACCGGAGGAAGAATAGATGTGGCAGTAGAGACAGAATTAGTGGATGAAGAAGAAACAGTTTTTCTCACTGAAACAGTTGCAGGTGCTTGGATTGTGGCTGTGGTAGAAGGAACCTCCACAGATGCCCCATCAGTCTCATTATCAACAGCAGAACCATCAACATTCACATTTGTCAATGAACCACTGCTGCCTGGTGCTGAAAAGGTGTTGACAGATCCAGTATGATCAGATGCAACTTTGTTATAGCTAAGAGGAGCAGACTCGCTGTGAAATTGCGTGGACTCTATACTACTGACTATAGAAGCAGCAGGTCCTGTACCATCTTGAAGCCCATAATACATGACAGACTCAACAGGGTTAGCTGCAACCTGAGCAGTATCAGTGTAGGTGCCAGGAACTGCACCATAGTAAACTGGTGCATGAGGTATAGCAACTTGACCTCCTTCAGCATGTCCAAAAAAAGTACTGCTAGGGACTTCAGTAACTGTATTCCCATAATATTCAAAACTGGAACCTGTATAGGAGAAATTGTATTGTTCTGCATACGAAGGTTGCCCTATCTCAGGATAAGATGGCAGAGGAGGGAACGGCGGTTCAGGTGGGGGCTCATCAGGTGGGGGTGGAGGAACCTGTTCATTATCAGGTGGAGGTGGGGGAATCCATTCTTCATCTGGGAGAGGTGGAACAGTGAACGCATCCTCTGACACCAAAGACGCGTATTCTGAAGGTGGGCCAGGCTGAATTGGCTGCTCCGGTGGAATAAACTCCAATGCATATCCAATGGCTGTATTTCCTGTGGAATTCGTATCTTCAACTTCCATGTCCACATCCATGTCATCATCTTCCCCATCACAAAACTCATTCTTGGTAGTTGACTCATCAGCACCTACTACCCCATTGGCTTGTTCACTTGGACCACCCTCCATACATCCAGTGGGGGAGGCAGATGCAGAAATGTGCTCAGCATTTAAACCGCAACCTTTAACGTCCAGATCTTTAGAGACTATTGTTGATGCATCGACACTAGGAGTGACATGAAAATCATCCAACGTAGAGATGAGCAGTCCATTTCCAACTCGATCTGCTTCAGTTTTACACTCCATGCTTTCCACAAAATTGTTTTCACCTTGGGAGAAAGATGCATGAGTAGCCTCAACCTCATCCAGTACAGATTTAGCAATCTTGGACATTTCTTCATTGATAGCACTCTCAAGCTGTTTAAGTTGTCTTTCAGAATGCATCCAAAATGGAAGTAGAGATGATCCATAAGATAAAAGCGACTTAAAATCAAAAAGTCTAATCTCAACTTCCAAAAAATACTTCGAGATCCAGTTGGGACCTTGCAGTTGGTCCATGGACCTGAAACATATAAACATGTTATTATAATCTCCATAAAAGAACAAAAAACCATGGGAAATATACAACTAAAGCTCAATGAATGAGCAAATATGTATTTTTTCAAAAAAGTGTGTGCGTGCTTTGTTGGGTTTTGGGGGGTAGGGGGCCACCGGGGTGTGGGTGGGGCAGGGGTGGTAGGAGAAGCAAATCATGTCATACCCTTGCAGTGACTTTAATCTCTCTAACAACACCTCACTATCTTTCACAAGACGAGAGGGTAGATCAATCCCCAATTCATGATCTTCATTAGCCATCATATCATGCATAGCTCCATCATTGTCTCCTAGATTCCACTCGCCCATTTGGGACCCATGTCCAATATTAGCAGACCCTTCAACTGTTTCAGAATTAGAAAAACCATCTAATTTTACACCAGAAGCAAAGTTGGTCTCTTGTAAACCATAAACAGTTTCTGTTTTTCCAGCAACAGGAGGCGTTTTCTGGTCGCAGGTTAACTTGGTTGCCTGGGCCAAAACATCAGGCACTTCCCATGAAGTTTCCCCAGTTTCAGTATTCCAGTAATAATAGGAGTGACTCTCTTCATGCATCACAATCTTCCAACCTGAAGTGACATCTCCAACAACTTGTGCATTAGAAGTTTCAGGAACAGAGATTTGTTCTGTCAAATCCAATTCTGTATGTAAATCACTAGAGGTCACATCATAATTTTCTCTTTTATCACTGTCCTCCAGGTTCTGGTCATATTCATGTGGAGTAGAGTTTGCATCCACTCCCTGTTGCTTAACCATCTGAGAAGCAAGGTCTTTGCTGGCATTGGTATCCAAATTCTGACAAGATTCACCTAGTAAACTCTTAACCTGGTAAAGGCAAAGCATTTAGCATGTGAAGCAAACAAAATGAGAGGTTTTTGAGGTAAAAAGAACTTCTTTTAGTACCTAGATTGAACATTATTACTTAAACAGAGGCCCTCAAATTGTACATTCAGTTGCCAGAAGCATGATTGAGAGAGCAAGAAAGAGAGAGAGAGCAAGGGAGAGATGGATGGAGACAGGGAGAGGGCTAGGTTAGAACCATGTATTTATACTAGAATATTGTAATGCCCCAGTCACCAAGCCACTCAAAAACTAAGCTCAAGAATAATAAGGTCATCGGGAAATGGAAGAAAGGTAGATATATCCAATAAATTACCTCATCATTATTCTCAGGGGACGAATTTTCTATAGTGGCATCGCTAAGTATTTTATTTGAGTCATCATCCAACTCGTCATCACTATATTGCCCAAGTAACAGCAACGGATTTTGTGGTTGCTGACCTGCAGACATAATAATACCAGCATGTCAAACACTACCCAACCAGTAAGATTATCTACTTAGTAAACACCAACAAATCAGAACCTAAACAAACAAAAGGGCTAGAATTTTCATGTAAACTGTCAGTAACCGGAACTAATATGGGAGCAGAAAAAATCTATATAAGAATACAATATTAAAATTTGAAGTGAAATTTTTAGGATCCCTTCATTGCAGCCAGCAGCCACCTGTTACACATGGAAGAAAAATGTCAGCAGGGTAAAAAGCAAAATTAAGCTAGGGACATACAAACCAATAGAAAAAATTTCCCGGCTGAAATCTGCAAAATGCTTCGGTGCTGCCAAAAGGGCATATCGAATGGGAGTGATTCATAAGTTCACAGTGGCAGAGCCCGACCTGATCTGGCAATGAATGTTCTCAACAAGACAATAGCCACCCTACAGTCTGAAAACAAAATCTTGGGGGCAAACAACATAACATGTCTTGTACATATAGTTTCCATAATTCCACCGAACAACATAATGTTGAGCACAACATGTCCTCTCTACAAAGTCCTTTTTGAAGAAAACTGACGGAACCCACCTGAAGAAGATGGTGAATTGGGTAACCCAGCACGGCCTTTCGAATATATATCTCCTCCATGTTCATCATTCTCAGCAGAGTCACCCAAATCTCCTACAAAGACAAACAAAGTAGCTCAACATATAACCCCAAAATCTGGGTAAGTTACGCATGAACCAGCTATGCATTACCCAATGGCCAATGACATAAAGTAAGATGCACATATATTTAGTTATAAAAAAATGTTATTCTGATATTAAACGACCACACAAATCAAAACAGAACACAGACTACGTAAAATTTTCCCAATAAGAGACCTTTAATCCTCCATTAATCCAAATTACAAATTTCAATGTTATTACAAAAATTCAGTTTACTTCAAACAGGAAACGAACATCTTGAAAACCCTAAACAAGATAATGAATAGTATCAACAATTCAAACAATTACATACACAGATAGAGCGAGAGAGTACCAGAGGGTTCCGCGAAGAGATCGAGCTTGACTCTGCGACCAGCGTTGGTCTTAGCTGCAAGACGACGCTCTTTTCTCTTTCCCATCGATTAAACTCTGAGCGCTTTTACTTCTCAAACAGGTCGACACCTACTTGAGTTGAGCTTATTGGATTACCCTAATTTCTGACTTTTTTTCTTTTTTTACGGTACAGTAATTTCTAACTTTTGGTTTAGATTTCCAATGGAATTAACCGTAAATGATTATAAAGTACACATTTAGCTAGAAAAATTTTAATTCTTATTTTAGCATCATTTTGGTCATATAAATATTATTCAGTGAAAATAGAAACATTTTCAAAATGGTAGTCATGTTACACAGGCCTACATGAAAATATATATATATATATTTAACTTTTTTTAAAATAGTACTTCTAATAGAGTAATAGGGATATGGATTATGGACCATCAAATGAGGCTATATGAATTCAAGCAATTAAATTTGGTTTGACAAATGCCAAGTCCAAATTAGAAGTTTAGAACAAACCTAACATCACACAAGTTACACAAACGAATACAAATATAAGAAAATATAACTTTAATTGTCACCTTAAATTTCTAAACTGATTTTATTGATTTGACGATCTTACATGATGGTCTGTTTAACAAAAATAAATAGTTTTAAATATGAACATGTTATAAAATGAATAATTGTTTTTCAAGTTTGAAAAAGTGAAAATGATTACCCAATTTTTTTATTTTTTCCAATTTAAAGGAAATAAAATTAAAAAGAAGCAACAGGCAAGGCACCCTCCAATAATTCATTAGCGCCGCATGGGGATCTGCCAATCAAATAATCTCACGGCGTCGTTTTACCCTGGCATCAAAAAACAGTCCTTGGCATAATGAATATATCTGGCTTTTGTAAACAACAACATCATCATGCTCTTTTCTCTCTTCTATCTATCACATTCGAAACCTGCATAAAAGATTCGCTACTACAGCCACCGCGAGTTGCGCAGAGATCGCATAACACAACCCCTCACACACAGCTCTGCATCTGCTTAACCACCACGCCCTTCTCTCTCTTGTAGTAATTTTTTTCTTTTTTCATATAATTCGCCAAATTCTGAATCTTACTTTTGTTTTACATAATATGTTACTTTCTCAATCTGTTTTTCAATTTTCTGAATTTTCTCAGCCACCAAACAGATCGCTGAGCTCCTTTTTCTGTCTATCTATGCTTTCGTTTTTGTTCGGTTTGTTGTATTCAACGGTTGGATCTCGGATTCGGATTCGAAGATTGCTAGTCATGTTTATATTTATTTTATTATATAGTAAATATATGTTTGGTTGTGGAATGCGTATGAATGATTCAGGACTCAGGATTTATAATTCTACGACCTGTAGTCAATCCACGTAAATTTTAAGTTGAAATTTAGTGTGGAATTTCTTACATTTATTCTTCTCCGCTTTTCAATGTATTTTTTTTTTGATGAATTAATCATCAATACTGTGTTATAAAGCAATAAAATGCAATTTGGGTTGTCAATTCAGTGAGCCGAATAAAGATCCATAATCTTTACTTGATTTTCGTGGTTTAGATTGAAAATATTAAGTAATAATGGTTTTTTTTAAATAATTGATAATTGTGCGTGTTTTTCTTCATTCAAATCCATTTAGATGCTCAGACTCCAAAATGAGTTATGGAATATATTTATGTGTAGCTGAGTTGAGGTGTGCTACAAATGCTACTCCTTTTATAGATATGAGTAATTGATGAATTGTTGGGAAAATTGTTTGAATCTTAGATTAGGTTTAAGGTTAAAGTATTTTGTTGCGTTGGTTTAATTGGCTCAAGAGTCACATGTCAATGGACCGTCCACCTTGATGTTAGACAAAATGTCGTGGATTAATTCATATGCACTTCCCTTGTTTCAGTTATTGTGAGTTCAGTTGGGATTTACCATAGGAAAATTTGTTTTTGACATGGTTTTCTAATTTATCATTTATCTATAAAATCAGATATAGTTTTGGCTGCTCCAAATTTTACGGATCCTGGGCATTTGGGCGTGAGTTAGAAGAAGCAGGAAATGGTTAAAAGGTCTGTTCTGTTAATTTTCATTCCATAGAATCCTTTCCTTTACAGAAAGACTCACTTACATATATATATATATATATATATATATATATATTTTATGTGTCAACCAGGTATGGAGTGTTTTGATTGCAGAAAATATCATGTTGCAGTGCATAGACGGGTGTAAGCATTTATTTGCTTCCCTGCTGAGGTGCTGTGATCTTGAGTTGTACAAACAATCAAGAGGTTTAGAAGACCCTGAACTTCTAGCTCGGGAGACAGTGTGTATGCAATTTCACCCAATAAAATTGCTTTTTCATATGTTTATATGTACCTACTATTTCAGTTCTAGATCTTATTAATTTCAACTGATACTCATACTCTTGGATTTTTTATTTTTTTATTTTTTTTTTCTGATTTGGCGCAGTCAGCGTGAGTGAAATAGAGGCACTTTATGAGCTATTTAAGAAGATCAGCAGTGCAGTGATTGATGACGGGTTAATTAACAAGGTTTGTATAATCTTTCTGTTAGTTAGACAATGCTTTTTGCGTATGCATTTGGATTTTAAATAGATTTGTGATACCTCACATTCAGGTAAATTTAATCTTCCATAATTTTCCAGTCTGTTTCTTATAGTGCTGATTCTGTAATCCATACTTTTTTTTCCTTCTTTTAAGTTGTTTCTCTTATGCCATGGTATAGGAGGAGTTTCAACTGGCATTATTCAAGACAAACAAGAAAGAGAGCTTGTTTGCTGACCGTGTACGTTTTTCTGTGAGAGTATATCTTCATCAAACTTGTTATAATCTTCTTTTTAATTGCATTATCTTGATTATATATTCCATCAGTACAGCATATCAAGGAATTTATTGCCACTTATTTATTGCTTGTTAAGTGTCTTGGATAAGGTGCCACTTATTTATTGCTTGTTATTGCAGGTATTTGACTTGTTTGACACAAAGCACAATGGAATACTAGGTTTTGAAGAGTTTGCTCGTGCTCTCTCTGTCTTTCATCCAAATGCTCCCATTGACGATAAGATTGAGTGTATGTTTTTTATATGTTAGATGCTATAAATTGTAATATCAATTGGTTAATGTTTGTTAATGATAAATTATAGCATGTACAACATGATATGAAATTTAAGTTTGATCTTTAATAATCAGTTATGCCTTGTATTTATTTTTTGAATATTAATCTTAATAATGTCAAATTTCAGTTTCTTTTCAATTGTACGACCTCAAGCAGCAAGGCTTCATTGAAAGACAGGAGGTAATATTTTGTTTCAGGGTGAACTTTTGGTTATCACCAATTTCATTTTCCAAGCTTTTTTCTGTTTCTTTCAGACACTCAGACAGTTTGTTTGTTCTTATTTGTCCTTCTATCTAGGTGAAGCAAATGGTAGTGGCTACCCTTGCAGAATCTGGTATGAATCTTTCAGACGATGTGATAGAAAGTATAATTGATAAGGTGCTTACTCAACCTGACTTTATTATTTGAGGTTTATATTTAATGTTTATGTCGAGTGCATGGTCCGTTACTGAAGTTGATTTAGTTTTTGCTTTCTGTGTTTTGGAACTTTGTTTCAGACCTTTGAGGAAGCTGATACAAAACATGATGGGAGGATCGATAAAGAAGAGTGGAGAAGCCTTGTTTTGCGGCACCCGTCTCTTCTTAAAAATATGACACTTCAATACCTCAAGTAAGTTTCAGATATAATAAGTATATTGGAGCCTCTGCACACATGGTCACCCGACCTTGTCCTTACCAATGTCCTCACTTTATGCTTGGTTATATTTATGATAAATATTGTAATATTTTAAACATCTTGTTTAATCGACTTTGGTGTTTTCATGTACGTTTCCAAGCATTACATGATCCTAATCTCAATATTAGGATCTGAGTGTTGATTTTGATCAGATATGATAAACAGACAGCAACTGATCTTTGCCAACAAAAAACATAAAAATGAATAGTTGTTACATATGATACTACAGCGCTTAAACTGCATGTGCTAAGCTCCTGACCATGATGTATTTTGTATTCTGCGCAGAGACATCACTACAACATTCCCGAGCTTTGTATTTCACTCACAAGTGGACGACACCTGAGTTCAGATTTCCCTTTTTTGGTTCAAGAGACATTATTTTTTAATTAAATTGTTGTGGTTTGCATGTTTCCGAAGAATGTGGTCTACTCATATGCAAAGGGCCAAGTAGAAAAATTTCAAACCATATTGGTTGTTGGTTTTGAATATTTTTGGCTGTGTGTATTTTGTTCGCGACTGAAGCTGCTTTAATTATATGTTGCTTTTAGTTTTGGCTTTTTATGGAGCTCTGCCTAGGACACTGTATCTTTAGAAAGGTGAACATCAATTTGTAGCTACTCTATTGTGATTGTGGCAAGTAAAACAGAGAGGGAGTCCAAGTTATTCGTGGCATCTTTCAGTCCGTCGAGTTCCGATTTTTTCAAATTGTAATTCTTACACTGCAATTTTCTTTGATGTTCCTCAAAATTTTGTATTTTCGTAAGCGATAATAATAATATGGTGGAATGAGGAGATTCCAGCCATCTATGTTCCTCAAAATATCTATTTTCGATTAGGTGTGCATTCAAACGCCAACAACACAAGTTGCCAGTGGTACCCAATAAGAATTTTCTTTAATTTATTTAAGTCTTTCCTTTCGGCGCAAATTCTATGAAGATGATTCAATAATTAAGGATTGAATTTTTGCTAACCAATGAACGTAACTCGCTGATTTTGACACTTGAGAATGAGCATCCTTTAAAGAATAAACAGAGTTTTTAATGAATACGGAATTCCTAGAGTCCAATTGCAAGAACAGGCATATTTATAAGACGTGGAGTTGCGGCTAAGGGGCCAAAGTTGTGGATTAGAATTAAAACTTCGCCTGATTATAATTTTTAAATACGAAATTAATACATAGCAATATAGAATTGAGGTTTTTAGTTTTAGTTTTGCTAGCAAATAGATTAAGTGAATATTTTATTTTTGGGTCCACAAGTGGTTTTTACTTATTGGGGATATATAACTGACAAAAACTTTGGATAAACGACAAAGCTCGGCCATATTGTTGAACTTATAGTTCAAACAATAAAGTCACCTATAAAAAAAAAAAAGAAAAAAAAAAGTACAATTTTGAAAGAAAAATTCGCATAGTTGTATAGAAATGACACCAGAGAATATCTAATGCCACGACACAGAAAGGTAACTTACCAGGCTACGAATGCTTCTACAATGATAGCCAGTACGAAGGGAAAACTACCCAATTCCTTAAAAATCACTATGCTTCAGTAAAACTCCCTTCCCAATCAAGAAAGCAATTACCCAAAAATAACGACTTAATAATTTAAGCAAAACAAAAGCACATCCATAGGAGAAAATTATATCAAATGCATTCAAAAGTAATATAATAATAATATCCCATAACGGAGCATTAACCGCGTCCAAAACTATCCAAAAATATTAGAAGCAGTAAAAAAAAAAGACACTACTAGGGGGTGAAAGAAACTACTGCTGGGTCAGGCACAGACTTAGTCAACCTCCTCCATCTTGCTTCCTTCGGCATCTGCGTCAGCATCCTCCAGTGGGGGCATGTCAGCATCACCATCAACAGCGTCGTCATCAATGCTGAGGCCAAGTTTCAGCATCCTGTGGATTCTGTTGCCAAAGGTGTTGGGGTCATCAAGGCTGAACCCAGAGGTGAGAAGAGCAGTCTCGAACAAAAGAAGAACAAGGTCCTTCACAGACTTGTCATTCTTGTCAGCATCAGCCCTCTTTCTAAGCTCCTCCATAATGGGGTTTTCAGGATTGATCTCCATGGTCTTCTTGCTCGACATGTACCCAGCCATGCTGTTATCCCTCAGTGCCTGTGCCTTCATGATCCTCTCCATGTTTGCGGTCCAGCCATACTCTCCAGTCACCAAACAGCAGGGAGAATCAACAACACGATCTGACACCACAACCTTCTCAACCCTGTCACCCAAAACATCCTTGACAACCTTGCACAGGCCCTCAAACTTCTGCTTCAACTCTTCCTTCTTCTTAGCCTCATCTTCAGTCTCGTCAAGTTTTAGACCTTCCTTGGTGGCTGAGACAAGCTTCTTGCCCTCAAACTCCTTGAGCTGACCAACAGCATACTCATCAATAGCATCAACCATGTAAAGGACCTCATAGCCCTTCTTCTTCAGCTTCTCAAGGAAAGGAGAGTTCTCAACAGCCTTCTTGCTTTCACCAGTTATGTAGTAGATATCATTCTGGCCCTCCTTCATCCTAGTCACGTAATCCTTCAGACTGGTCATTTCATCACCACTCTTGGTGGAGTGGTATCGCAGCAACTCAGCAAGCTTTGTCTTGTTCTGGGAGTCCTCATGGATTCCAAGCTTGAGATTCTTAGAGAACGACTCGTAGAACTTGTTGTAGTCCTCCTTGTTCTCAGCAATTTCTTGGAACATCTCAATGCACTTCTTCACCAAGTTTTTGCGAATGACCTTCAAGATCTTGTTTTGCTGCAACATCTCTCTTGAAATGTTGAGAGGAAGATCCTCAGAGTCCACAATACCCTTCACAAAGCCAAGGTATTCAGGAATCAACTCCTCACAGTTGTCCATGATAAAGACACGGCGAACATAGAGCTTGATGTTGTTGGGCTTCTTCCTTGTGTCAAAGAGATCAAATGGAGCCCTCTTGGGAACAAAGAGGACAGCCTTAAACTCAAGCTGACCCTCTACAGAGAAGTGCTTCACAGAAAGGTGCTCTTCCCAGTCATTGGTAAGACTCTTGTAGAAAGCAGAATACTCTTCTTTGGTGATCTCCTCTGGCTTCCTCATCCAGATAGGCTTCTGCTTGTTCACCAGAGACCACTCGTGTGAAACTTCCTGGATCTTCTTCTTTTTCTTCTCTTCCTTCTCTTTCTCTTCATCAACATCCTCAACCTTTCCCTCCTCTTCCTTCTTTTCTTTGTCTTCCTCATCCTCATCATCAGAAATCTCCTTCTCGGTGGTCTTCTCAATCCAGAGTGAAATTGGGTAGCTGATAAACTCAGAGTGCTTCTTAATCAAATCCTTGAGGCGGCGTTCTTCAAGGTACTCAAGTTGGTCTTCCTTGAGGTGTAGAGTGATCTTGGTACCCCTACCAAGAACCTCACCAGAGTTGTCTCTGGTAACAGTGAAGGAGCCTCCAGCTTGAGACTCCCAGACATACTGTTCATCATCATTGTGCTTGGTAGTAACAATGACCTTCTCAGCAACAAGATAAGCAGAGTAGAAACCAACACCAAACTGTCCAATCATGCTAACATCTGCACCAGCAGCCAAGGCTTCCATGAATTCCTTGGTCCCAGACCTCGCAATGGTACCAAGGTTGTTCACCAAATCTGAAACACAATCAAAGTAAGTACACAATAATCAATCTCATTAACAACAAACAACAAATTACAAATTGTATAATACAAAGCAACCTACCAGCTTTGGTCATCCCAATACCACTGTCAATTATAGTTAATGTGTTGTTGGTCTTGTCAGGGATAATGTGGATGAAGAGCTCTGGTTGACCGTCTAGCTTGCTCTTGTCAGTCAAGCTCTCAAATCTAATCTTGTCAAGAGCCTAATATACAGAGATCTTACAAAATAAGAAAATGTATTTCGCACAAAAGAAAATTATCGATTTATTCTAACAATCAGAATATAAATAAATTCACAACGAAACCAAGTGTTACTAATCGAGTAAACTAAAAAATATGTTAAGATAAAAACATAGAATCTAACAATATTCCCAACTCAGGCGATTTTCAGAAAGCAACAATATGAAACACCATAACATGAGAAAATTAAGCACCAAATTAGATTGTTTATCATCGTTATTAAACACCCAATTGGCATTGAAAAAATAACCTAACATCCCAAGCAATCCCTAACGAGAAATCAAAACCCAGAAATCTTACAAAGCTACCCTACTTTCCGAAAATCAACATCGAAACCCTATAATACCGTTCAAAAACTAGTAGAGAAACTAACAGCGACACCAAGACCGGAAAAATTAATTAGTCACATTTTATTTTGAAAAAATCAAAAACCGTAGCACCAAAATTGAAAGGTCCAGATCTTTAATCTAAGCCCAAAAAAATCAATCACTGCTCTTAAAACCTTTAGAAACCAAACACTAACAGATAGCACAAAAAACTAAAACAAGCCCTAAAAAATATTGAAACGAAAAATCAGAAGAAAAAAAATTAGGAGGTCAGATGACTTACATCAGAGGCATTACTGATGAGCTCACGAAGAAAGATCTCCTTGTTGCTGTAGAAGGTGTTGATGATCAAACTCAGGAGCTGGTTGATCTCGGCCTGGAAGGCAAACGTCTCAGTCTCCGCCATTGCTGTGTTCGGAGTTAGGGTTTAGGGGGGAGATCTAGGGTTTTGGAGACGCAGAGAAAGAAGAAGACGAAGAAGTAGAGGAGGTGCGCAACGAGTGTATGAAGAGTGAGGGAGCAAAGCGTTCATTATATAGGAGACTTGACTAGGGTTTCTAGATCCTTCTATTGCTAATTAAGTAATTAATTGGATCTGATTTTTAATAGGTTTTTGCGGGTTTTGTTTTGCCTACGCATTGACGACTCGGCGTTCTGTTGGACGTGCGTTTTACGATGCCACGTGGGTACTTTTAGGAGGTTTGCTGTTGGGCCTTGGATGACATCGAAGGTGGGCTTCATATTGTTAACAAAAGAGGAAAGTAAGCCCAACAAAGGAATCAAAGAAAAAGAAAAAGTTTCTGTTTGGATCCTTAACTTGCTAAGAAGTTTGGTGAAGTCATCACGTTTGAATGGTTCTTCTGCTTTTTGTCCTTTTTCTCTTCTTTTCTTAAGCAAGGGATCTTGTTAGTTATTTCCAATTAATAGAAATATTTCTTAATAAAAATTGGTGGTTGAGTGGTTGTTGAGTGAGCCATCAAATTTTCGTCTAACAATTATAAATAAATTATCAATTATTTTATCCAAATATATATGGAACCATTTAAATTGCTCTTCTCGAACACCACCAAGTAGGCATCAAATTGCAATCTAGGTCGTCTTATTCGTTGTCGAAATTTTCTCCTCCAATTGTGGGAAAACCCACAAGGGAGTCTAGATGAAAACTCACAAATACCCCTTATTTTAATAACCATCCACACTATTTTGACAATATTGAAAAAGATTAGATAATAAGTAGATCATTTTTGAACAAAAAAAATTTGTGGACTATTATAGAACTAGTTCATAAGTAATTAAACCAATAGTATAATTTTCTCTAACTATGAATTAGATATTTCTTCACAAAAAACAAATGACAAGATAAGTCTACATAAGCAACCAACTATAACAAATTACAATATTCATTTACTTCAAACTCTAACTTTGATATTTTGTATAATATAATTTTTACCAAAGCTATCAATATTAGTAAGCATTTAATCTCCATGTAACTACTTTCTAAGTACCCTTTATGAGATGTTAGGGATAATTATTTTTACAATTCAATCCCTCTCTTGACAATTTAGGGATAATCGTTTTTATAATTTAAGTTGTTTAAATGAGTATTCGTATTATCAAATTTTTTAGTGGCAATTCTTTCCATAATTTGGAAAGGTCTAAAGTCTACCCCCCAAATTACAATTGAGGAGCTTATCGAAGTAGTGAGAATTGTAATAAAGGAAACACTAATAATCATTGACTTCTACGGGTTGACTCCAGTCAAAACTTCATACTCAAATCTGTGAGTCCAAAAGCGTGGTCCATAGAGAGTTCCATGGACCTTGAAATACTCTAGCAATTTTCCCAGTTCTTCCACGGTCCAAGTCCTAAAGTTTATCCGTTCTCGCCAAATTCATCAACTCCCCTTTGGCTAATGGAAACTCTGTCATTCCATAGCTTACTTCAACTCCCATGTCCTCTCAGAACTCCAAGGTAAAATTCTCCTATTGATTTTCAAATGCATTCAATAACGTAAATCAAATTCTTACCGGTCATACCCACAAGATATTTCTTATAGCAGTGCATAAAAAGGGGCTTAAATTATGGTCCTGAGGATTTTCCGTCTCTTTTTGTACCGAAAGAAGAAAGAATTTAGGCTGATATTGTTACGCAACAATAGAGCAGGTAGAATTTATTAATAGCATTCAAGGTTAAACATGTTCTAGACCAGTTAGAACCAAAACATCTGCTGTTTACTACTTTTATTCAATCAAATATAGCTATTTGCTTCTCTATGTCCTGGTTGTAGCTAAATTGGCAATTTCCGGTGACCAAAATTTATGTGATTTGGCATTTGATTATGATTTGTCATATGTTTACATTTTGGTTTAAATTTTGTGAAAGCCTCTAGACAGTGTTATTGCGTGTGAACCAGTTACTTTGAGAAAGAGCAACCGAGGAATAGTGTAGCGGCCAAGAACTTGCATGAAGGGTTTCACTTACCAACAGCCAAAAGATTACCAAGAAGGCGGCTTTTGCAGTTTATGGGATTCTGCCCAATCCTATCACATCCTGTTCTTGCAGCACCTATGCCAGAGATGAAGGAACCTGAAGTCATTCGGTAAAATTTTGTTTGTGGGTCTTTGCTTGTTTCCATTTTTACTTGAAATTTATGTTTGAAATTTATTTGAAATTTACCTGAAGTCATTCCAATGCATGAGTCTCATATGAGATTTTTAAAAAAAATTGAATCGTCCAGGACCTTAAAGCTTGCCAGTGGTGTCAGGATTCAAGGTACAGAACTCCTAATTAAGACAAATTACAATAAGTGAACAGCTTCATTGAATCTGATGTGGTCTTACCCTGTTACCGGTTAGATATTAAGTAATAATTTTCATGAATAACTTCATAAGAACTTCAATGATTATTCAGTATTACCCATTTTCATTAGTGTTCTCCTTATTCTGAAAAATGATTGTTGCTGCCTGATATATGGCTTGGATTCATTTGCTTCATAAATGGTACTGAATGCATGACCAATTATGATATGGGTTGTATTTCCATGAGTTTAGTGCATGTAGTCAGAGCTATAAGTCTTGAACCCTTGTACATAGAATTTAGTCACATTCCCATTGGATAAAATGACATCATCTGAGCTCTATGTAGTTTTGCTCTTTACTGTGTGTACCGTTAACCATGTTCCTTTTCCTAGAGATCGTTGAAGGGCAAGGACCAGTTGCCCATGAAGGAGATTTGGTTGAAATTAACTATGTATGCCGCCGCACAAATGGATATTTTGTTCACAGGTATGTTCTGCACATTATGTTGCATTTATTAATTATGATCAACATCATTTGAATAGCTTTCTTGTTTCCAGTTCTTCTTTTTGTTTTTATATGAGTATATCATACGAACCAAACCTCGATCTTAAAATTTCTTGGATGGTAAATTGTTTTGATGTAGCACTGTTAATCAATTCAGTGGAGAAAGTGCACCTGTGATACTTCCTTTGGATGAAAAACAGGTTAATTCTGTTTCATTGTAACATTTGGGGTCTTTAAGAGTATTCAAATTCTAGACTTGTATGTGACCATGCCATCAATGTGTTACATAATTGCTTATTCAGATAATAGAAGGCTTGAAGGAGGTTCTTGTTGGCATGAGGATTGGAGGTATGTTCTAAGGCTACAATTTTAACAACTGGTATCTGCTTATATGTTGGTTTTACCTTTTTAATTAAGAATATGGTTAAGAATTAAAAAGTAGCGTTCTCCCTGGGTTGAAATTTACTTCTTGGTTATTACTGTGATTCTTTTGTTGTAGATCTGTCCAACATCTTTACCATGATTATAGATAGGCTGGAAAAGATTCGTATTATTTTTCATGGATAAGGCATAAGCTGTTATGAGAATGGAGATCCAATCTTTAGAGTTTTGCTATGACTTACATAAAAGAAAAATACTAACATTCTGAAAGCTTAGTTTTCAGGAAAGAGAAGAGCATTGATACCTCCTTATGTGGGGTATACAAATGAAAACTTAAAACCAATTCCAGAGGAGGTAAAACTTATCAGTTCATGAATCATGATTCATTCCCTGAACTTTGTTGTTAAATGGATTATTTTTGTTTCATTCATTTAGGAGCCCTCTTCTTACTTAATTCTCTTTCCCTTGGGTAATTACTATGGTTTTTGGTTGCAGTTTGGCCCTCGACGTAGCCTCTTGTCTCATGTCAACGAGCCTTTGATATTTGAGGTGCAGCTCTTGAAAGTACTATGAGTTTATGTATTCAAACACTTGGAACCAAATATTTGTCATTTTAAATTCAATTGAGCAGTTGACAGATTCTTGCAGAAGATGCATATTCATTTTTCAGTGTGCACCTTCTTGTGTATTACCTTTGGCGGGAAAGTAACCTTAACAAAAGGGTACATAACATTAGTAGAACAAAAACCAGCATGATTTATATACAGTACACATATTATTGGGGTCATGACAGCCTCTGCTCTACGATATCAGCATCTTTTTATAAACTTAAGTTTTACTTTTAAGACTATGTATGGTCAAGATATTTATTGAAAAACTTTGTAATAAATTAAAAGGGAGATTAAATTTGCTGTTATTAGAGTAATCCGATTAGAAGGGCCACAAATTAATCCTCCTCCTAATAGAAAAAATGGAGAGCGATTGTCTTACAATAATACAAATTAGACTGTTGGCACGTGTTTTATATATGTCCATTAAATTTATATTATATGGTTTTTAATGTTTTCATTTTTTAATAAATTATCACCACTCTCTTTACTTTATAAGGTAGTGTTTTGTCTTTTATTTTAATTTTTACATATTATAATTATATTTTTATTTATTAAGTTGAATGAAAGATATTTATAAGAATTTAAAATTTGAAGAAGCGAGTAACATCAAAAGTATTTCCTAGCTTTATTATAATAGTAAAGATTATAAATATATATTTTATATTAACATAAATTCAATTTGGTGTTTTAAATTAAAATTGACCTCAAATTAATTTTTTGTTTTTTTATAATCGAAAGGGTACACTTATAAGAAAAATAAAATGTGAGAGGAAAAAGATGTGCAGTATTTTTTTTTTATGGCGACAGTTGTTGGGAGTTCGGACATAGAGACGTATAATTTTTTGTTTTTTTATAATCGAAAGGGTACACATATAAGAAAAATAAAATGTGAGAGGAAAAAGATGTGCAGTATTTTTTTTTATGGCGACAGTTGTTGGGAGTTCGGACATAGAGACGTTTCGACAAAGAAACTCACAAAATTAAAGAGAAAAAAAAACCGTGTTTCCTTTCTTCTTTTATTTCTATTCGAAATTCTCAGCTTGATTAAAAGTCAGCGACTGTTCTGTTCGGTAAAGCAAGAGAAGAAACAATGCAGAAAATGGCACAAGAATGGTTTTCACAAACCGGTAGTGGCGGCGAGGACTCGCTGAAACCGTCGTCTTCTTTGTTAGCCGATTGGAACTCGTATGCCGCTACACAGGCTACAGAGGAGAGCTCCTCTTTGGGCCTCGGCTTCGATCTCGAATCTGCGATCAGTTCCGCTAATGACACCGTTTCCGGCACTTTCAGCGTGTACGCTCATATCTGATCTTACACTTTTCTCTGATGAACTCAGCATTTTCTCTACATTATACTTATTTCTTGGCCAATTTGTAGTGGGTTTTCGGTTCTAAGTATTTTTAAGTGAATCTGATGATTTTTTGCATATTTAGGTCGACTTGATAATGGTTTTTTATATTTGTCTATGAATCAGCGAATTGGATTATTGATATTTGTGGGTATTTACATATATTTGTGTATAATTAGGTGAATTTGATAATGGTCTGTTAGTCTTTTGTATATCTTGGTGGATCTGATATTGGGTTCTGGATGTTCGTGTATATATTAAAGTGTATCTGACATTGGGAACTTTGGTTTTTAGGTTCAGAGCTGGTGAGTTTGTAGAATAAGCTGATTTCTCTCCCCGTTTTAGAAAATTTGTGAAAGGGGCTGTATTTGTAATAGGTTTTGATTATGGACATTCGTTTCCTGTGCTTGGATCTGTGATTCGTATTTTATTGGATGCATCATAATGGGAATATAAGTGGGCACGTTTTATTGGATTGTGCTTTTTCATTAGCTGATTTAGGGTTTATAAGTTTCTTTCGGATTATATGATTGGACTGTAGTGAATTGAAGATCTTGCTTATTCAATGAAGGTGTGTATTGTAAGTGACATGAGTTAACAAGAACTGTGAGGGTCCTGGCCAAGGTATTGAAAGAAATGAGAAAATTAGCTGAAAATGTAAAGAATTTAAGTTTTTGGAATTTATATACTGTAAATGTGTGACCCTGTTTGAAAGGATTAGAAGGAAGCTGAAAATTGCACACTGGATTTGCAGTGGAAGAGAGGCTTTAGGCTACCACTTTTCACAATCAAAAGTAAATGAGGCTCAAAATGAACAGTTATTACAGTAATTTTGATGGGCAGAAGGATTATCCATGTGGATTATAGACAAAAATCAGGAGTTTACAAGATGGGCACTGTAATTTGCTTAATCACCTTTCTGTTGTTTCTACTTTTCTATGGAAAGGTTGTTCTTGTAGTAATCTCATGAGTTATTAAGTTTCAAATATAATATATTTACTTAGTATCTGAATTTTTTCTAATTTGCCTACCTATGGTGAAAGGACAAGTTTATAAATCTTAAGTCAGAGTTCATAATAATTTGTTTTCTCGGTTGTGTTTTATCTCAAAATGGATGCAATCTGTAGTATTGCATGTATGTAGCCTTTCTTTGATTTTATTGATACATGTTTAGGGTTTCCAAAGGAGTGAGAGATCTACCTGGGAACCTCCAGTCTGCCACTAGTACGGTCCCATCAGGAAAAGCTCTCATGTATTTTGGTTTGTTTCTTGCAACTGGGGTGTTCTTTGTTTTTATCGCATTTACCATGTTCCTTCCTGTCATGGTGTTGATGCCCCAGAAGTTTGCTATCTGCTTTACTCTTGGGTGTGCCTTTATTATTGGATCATTCTTTGCGCTCAAAGGTCCACGTAATCAGCTTGCTCACATGTCTTCAAGAGAGGTATCTCTACTATAAGTACCTAGTCTTTTGTTTGTGCAACTCATCACCCAGCTCATTTACATGTTTAATGCTGTACTCATTTCTTCATTTCTTATTTATGCAGAGACTTCCTTTTACATTTGGATTTTTAGGCACTATGGTGGGTACCATATATGTCTCCATGGTGCTTCATAGCTACGTTCTCTCTGTGCTCTTCTCTGTGTTACAGGTACCTAAGTTTTTCCATCCTTTCTACTATATAATTTTTTATTTTTCTCCCTGGCCAATGATCTTGCTTTTTTAATCTTTGTTTTGCTATTTCTGTCTAGTCCAGACTGTTCTCTGATTCTCATAATTGATTATTTGAATTAGACATAATATGAATACAGTTGTGACTCTTGAAATTATTTAATATATCCGTTTTTTAAATCAATCAGGACAACTTTTTATTTATTTGTTTTTAAATATATTAGTAAAGATATCACTCTGAAACTCGCGTTCAAATGAAATTATCAGGTTCTGGCACTTGCATACTATGCTGTTTCATACTTTCCTGGTGGATCTGCTGGTTTGAAGTTCATATCTTCTGCCCTTACCTCTTCAGTAATGAAATGTTTTGGGAGGTGAAATTGATCTCCTTTATTTGTATGTTTGTTGCCTTGTATATTTTTTTACTTATTTTTGTATGTGTAGTTGAACTTCGGGATGCCCTGAGACACATTTATGAGCTGAAAGCATCATGTTAAAAATTCCAGAGTTTCTTGTTCTCCCGGAAAAATGCATAGTAGAACTCGCATAGACATCTTTTTTTTTTTTTCTTTTTTCTTTTTCCAGGTGGTTTTTGGGCTCAAATTTAGCTCATGTTTGGCTATTGGGCTCAGGGCTCACCCTTTTACCCATTCACAAATAAAATTTTCTTGTAACCTCCTCTTCACAATCGGTCAGAAATATGTTCTATCACTATATTTATCAAATTTATTGGTTACATTATTGATTATATCTCTCACAGACATTGAATCCACTGACATTAGTTTTCAAATGGGTTTTATTTTGCGAGACGTGGTCAATAAATGTTGTCAAATAGTTTTATGGAGTCAAAAGAGTTGGTTATTAAATTCTGAAAGATATAAAATCACAACTCCCATGGACCCTGGGCACATAAATTTTGACTGTGACCTGTGAAGGGTGGATTACTACTATTGGTAGAATTTTGTGCTTTAGCCTTTCGGTAAAGGAAGGAGTTTAATAAGCAACAGTCCAAGGGCGTCCTCTACCTCACACCCATTATCACTTTTTGATAGCAATCGCAATGATATAGATATAAAATTGTTGTTAAAAGGGGTGTTCAAACAACAAAATCCAGGAATCAAGGAAAGATGAAGACATCAAGATTGTAACTTGGGACATGGATTTGACCTTTGAGAAGGAGCTTATGCAAGCAAATGCATTGTATATGTTTAAAGCCTTAAAAGCCTTGTTTTGTTAATGAAATTATTGAGAAATCAAAAGGCCCATCTTCTCCACCAAGTAAAACACAAAGCAAAAAACAAAGAGACAAAGTGATGGGTTCAGACTTCAGAGATCAAATTTCATAAATCAAAAAATTTATTTAGCAAAACCCAAAAGGCAAAGCCAAGATAGTGTTCAATTAGTGAATCTTAATTAATTAATAACATTTCAATATTTCTTGGGACCCAATCTGACTCTGGCAAAGGAAATAAATGGGAAGAAAATTGATGTAGCATTAGCCGGCTACTAGACTCTAGCATTGTCATAATGAGAGATTGGATGATAATAGATAAGATCCCAATTAAGTGGTCCAAAAGATGCTTAGATGCTTCATTGAGTCATTAACTTCTATCCATGTTTAAATGCAAATTGCTACCCAATTATGCATTCCAACTGATTTGACTGTTGAAAGCTAAAGGATGTGTGGGCCTTTAATATATAAGATTATTTAGAATTATACAATTTAATTGCCTAAGTAGACATAGATTTGGCACATTATACTAATTATAACTATGTTATTAATGTGATGAATCACTTTTTCTTTTTAATTACAAGTGGGAAGATTCAAAAAAGGGGAAAACTTTGTTCATAGCCAATTAGACTAATTTCATTTCACATGTGATGAATTATTTAAAAACGTAGAATTTAAATATATGAGTGTATGATTACTAAGAAATAAAAATTTTAAATTGTATTATATAATATGACTAAATGACTTTTTTCTTAATAATTAGATTAAAATATTAATAGAATAACGTGATACGATAATTTCTCAAAATTTTCTCGTTTTGGAGGGCCATGGATCCAAAATACAAACATAGTCGATGGGATCGCATATAGGCAATGACAAATCTTATTATTATTATAAAAAATAAAGGGTTGATATCCAATTAGCCAACTTCATAGCACGTGTGCCGAGAATACCAATGTCAAAAACTCTCTATGATGATGGTATGACCATTCTTGCAATTCCAAAGAAAGTACTCTCTCTCTCTCAAGTTCAATGTTTGTTTGGCCAAACAAAAAAGAGAGAAGAAAATCCATATATACTTGCATATTCAATTCCTTATGTTGGCCACCCCTCTTCCATACTCTCTCTCTCTCTCTCTCTCTCTCTCCCCACATGTGCAAGTCTCATGCCAAAACAATAACTGACAAAACCTATTACTAAAGAATTGCAACAAGGGAGGTTGTAACATGGCACTAATTAATAAAACCATAGAGCATGATGTGAACTAAAAACAGTAAATTTTATAATCTCCTTTGAATCTTACCCCGAATTTATTTTTTAAATTTTATAATTCTTTAACTTTCACCTATATATCACTTCAGTACATTTCATCAATTTCATCCACTTTTTTCTTTAGTTAAAAATAGATTAATAATTGCTGAAATTAAATGAGGGAAAATTTGAAAATCTTAACTGGCACAATTTGACTACGCCGAGTGGGAGAGTGACATAATTTGCATTCGTGCATAGCAAATTCTATATTTAATTTTCTAGGACTTGAAGCCTTTTTGAGCTACTTTTCACCAGGAAATTAAAAAAGAAAAGGTGGGGTTGGAGTGTAGTTTCACATAATAATTTTCTACCCTATATACATTAGATGGTCATGCCCTTCTCCCTTCATTTGATAGGTGTTGGCCCTTTTGTTTCACCTGCTTTGGCTCATATATAATACATATATACGTAATCTCTCTCTCTCTCTCTCTCTCTCTTTCAGTTTTTACTACCAAATATATTTATTTTCTATTGCTTATAACTTGTATATATTCATGCATATTGCTTCCCATGCCAAGTACCAACAAATCATGCATGGCCTTATTGTGCACAAGATGTACTATATTTTATTTATTATGAGTGAAACATAAAAGGAAGCAGATTGAAAGTTTCCCATCTTCCTAAAATTGAGGCAGATGGGGTCCATCATGGATGATTTGGTGAAAATGACTGAAAAATTTACAGTAGGAATGTGGTAATTAAGTGTCCTTAATCAAATAAGAGTTCACATCATCATGAGTTCATGAATAGGAGAAGAGTCTATATCAGTAGACATTTGTAATTGTCTGGATCATACATGGTTAGATAAAGATTGCTAAAAGCAATTACTGTTCAATATATTTTTGAACTGTAATATATATATGTATCCATCTATGGTATATTCTGTCTAACATAATTACATAAGAGAACCTTGGCCACAATTATTTGTAACAATTTGATTACTATATCATATTGGAATAGTACTCATTAAAGCCTAACTGTTTGCTGCTATGGATAATGGAATTTATATCTGAATTCATTTTCTGCAACATCATTGAACGAGTTGATCAGCTAATTAATATTCTTAACAAGTTCAATTCTAATCAATTTATTCTTCTTAAAAAATTAGATGTGAAATATTTGCAACAATTAATTTCTATCATAATGGAAGCACAACTGCAAACAATTTTATTTTATTTTAATAGTATGCACCCACTATCCAAAAGTTAAAAATATTATGTACAATTGTTTATCTATTTATTTATGAAAACAGAGACAAAGGAATCATATTACCATTTACCACCACACAATCCCAAGAAACAAACATGTAAAAAGCCACTAATTCTCCAATAGAGCCCGTGAACTCATAATAATGCTAATTGCAAAGGCATGAGTGGTGACCCATCTGCAATATTTTAGACCAGCTCTCTTTGTTTTGTGCAGGCCCTTTGGTTTTTGCTTTGTGACTTGGTAGTAATTAACAACTCTGAGTTAGTGTCTCTGTGAGTCTGTTCCTTCCAATCAAGGCCAGCATTCCTTTCTTTGTATTCTTTTAATCCTTTACAGCAAAGACCACCCGACAGCATGACCAGATTTGCAGCTTATTAATTAAACTAATCCATATTTTCACATATTCCTCACTTCCATGTGCACTTCACTACTCCACCAGATTCCACATACATTTCCTCCATACATAAACCCAAATAGATCTCCATCTGTGCTTTATAAAATTTCTATATATAATCTACCCCTTTACAGAATAACTACTCCAGATCCCTCAAATTCAAAGCAAATTTCAATTAAAAAATATGTATATAAATTTCCCCTTTTTTTTTGGTTCCATTTAGGACTTAAAATTAACCAAAACCCAATTGACCTTTTCTAATCTTAAATATTTAGACCAAATTCTGCATTTTATTTTACTGCTTCATATTTGATGAAAGTCATTCACCAGAATGTGGATTTCCTCAATTGAATAGGAAAGTGGTAGTTAGCTCCTACAATCACCACATACTTACTGCAATACAGCTGCTAACAAAGATATGGCTGGCTCAGAAATTGTACTGACCACAAAAATTGATGGACCACCATTGGGGCCTGGCTTATTTAAGAAAATGCTGTCATCTTGATTAACAATTCCAGAGCTTTTACACATCTTCTAAGTCTTTGTATCTGGTTGATTTCAATTTGATCAATACGCTATCACTGTCTGAGAGTAATCCCATTAACTGAAAAGTGCAGCTTGATGAGGGATAAGGCTGATTTTACTCTTCATTATATAAATCTCTCTAAAACCATGCCAATGTGTGTTTTTCTCTGACTGACAGTTGGATAGATGGGATAATAATTTATAGCCAAAAAAAGTGGAAGCAAAACTGTCAAATTAAGCAATTCATAAAAAGGGAAATGATCTTTCATGACATTCAGCAGCTAGTTTTGAGTGGTTTCTGAATACACCTAGTAAAAAACTGTACACAAAGTAACAAAGAGAAACCCATCTAGAGAGCAAACCCAAAAACTTTCTAGCTGCCAATTAATTGACAGAAAGAAGAAAGATCCATTAAAAAAATCCACTTACTAATTAAAACCAAACCCATCTGCATCACCATCTCTCAATTAACAACAATACCACAATATATTAATTAAAAGAATAAAGAAGTAGCTCTTGGATCCAGATCAACTGCTTTTCTTCTATAAACAAAACATGGGGTTCCTCCCTCTACAATCCCAAAACAGATCACCTGTTCTCTTCTCTCAGAAATGCCTGCTACTCTAAGGACTCTCTTGCTTTCTCCCAATATCTTCTCCATCACCTTACTTCTTTCAATACACTCTCTTTTCTTTTCTTGTGGTTACTCCATTGATGAACAAGGCCAAGCTCTTCTAACATGGAAGAACAGTTTAACCAGTTACACAGATGCATTGAAATCATGGAATCCTTCAGACACAAGTCCATGCAATTGGTTTGGAATCCGCTGCAACTCAAATGAAGAAGTGGCCGAGATAACCTTGAAAACAGTAGATTTGCAAGGTCCATTGCCCTCAAATTTTCAGTGTCTCAAGTCCTTAAGAACTCTTATCATCTCTTCAACGAATCTCACTGGCACAATTCCAAAAGAGCTTGGAGAGTATCATGAGCTCAGTTTCATTGATCTTGGTGACAATTCTCTCTCTGGTGAAATCCCAGAAGAAATATGCAGGCTAAGCAAACTGCAAACTTTATCTCTGAATACAAATTTTTTCGAAGGCAAAGTCCCTTCAGGCATTGGAAATCTTTCAAGTCTTGTGTATCTGACACTCTATGACAATCAACTCAGTGGTGAAATTCCAAAGAGTATTGGAGCATTAAGCAAGCTTGAAGTTTTCAGAGCAGGAGGGAACAAAAATCTTAATGGTGATTTGCCATGGGAGATTGGAAACTGCACCAACTTGGTTATGTTAGGCCTTGCTGCAACCAGCATTACTGGAAGTATTCCCTCATCAATTGGAATGCTGAAAAGGATCAAAACCATAGCCATATATACGTCTCTGTTGTCTGGTCCAATCCCAGAAGAGATTGGAAACTGCGGCCAGTTGCAGAACCTGTACTTGTACCAGAATTCCATTACTGGCCCAATCCCAAAGCAAATTGGGGAGCTCAGCCAGCTTCAGAGTCTATTGCTGTGGCAGAACAGTTTAGTGGGTTCAATTCCAGATGAACTTGGAAGCTGCAAGGAGCTCACAGTCATGGACTTATCAGAAAATCTTCTGACAGGCCAGATACCAAAAAGTTTTGGTGAGCTTTCAAAGCTTCAAGAGCTTCAGCTGAGTGTCAATCAGTTATCAGGTACTATACCTTCTGAAATCTCAAATTGCACGAATCTGTCTCATTTGGAAGTTGACAACAATGACATTTCGGGGGAGATTCCTGTTCTTATTGGCAACCTCAAGAGCTTAACTCTATTTTTCGCTTGGCAAAATAGACTTACAGGCATTATTCCTGAGAGTCTCTCAGACTGCCAGGATCTTCAGGCTCTTGATCTTTCTTACAACAGCCTATTTGGTCCAATACCAAAAAAGATTTTTGGATTGAGAAATCTCACAAAGCTTCTGCTACTTTCCAATAATTTGTCCGGTTTTATACCAACAGATATAGGGAACTGCATGAGCTTGTACAGGCTGAGGTTAAATCAAAACAGTCTGGCGGGTACTATTCCATCGGAGATTGGCAAATTGAAGAGCTTGAATTTTGTGGATATAAGCAACAACCGTCTTGTTGGAGCGGTCCCTCCATCAATATCTGGGTGTCAGAACCTTGAGTTTCTTGATCTCCATTCAAATGGGCTCACTGGTTCTGTACCTGATACTCTGCCTAAAAGCCTGCAGTTTGTTGACATATCAGACAATAGGCTTACAGGTCAACTTCCTCATACCATTGGGTCACTAACCGAATTAACAAAACTCAACCTGGGGAAGAATCAACTTTCTGGCAGCATACCAGCTGAGATCCTCTCTTGCAGTAAGCTTCAAATGCTAGACCTTGGCAACAATGGCTTCTCAGGTGAAATTCCAAAGCAACTGGGTCAAATTGCATCACTTGAAATATCCCTCAACCTTAGTTGTAACCAATTTTCTGGTGAAATCCCATCCCAATTTTCTGATCTTAGCAAGCTAGGAGACCTTGACCTCTCCCACAACAAGCTCTTTGGAAACTTAAGCACTCTCTCAAACCTTCAAAACCTTGTTTCCCTCAATGTCTCTTTCAATGAATTCTCTGGTGAATTGCCTAACACCCCATTCTTTCGGAAACTCCCTCTTAGTGACCTTGCTGCAAACAAAGGTCTCTACATCTCCGGCGGGGTTGTAACACCAGCTGATACCATGAGAGCCGGCCACAGCAGATCAGTTATGAAGCTAGTCATGTCCATTCTCATCAGTGCTAGTGCAGTACTTCTCCTCCTTGCAGTCTACACTCTAGTTCATGCCCGTATAGCCAACAACATTCTCAGGGAAGATGCGAGCTGGGACATGACATTGTATCAGAAGATTGAATTCAATATTGATGACATTGTCAAGAATTTAACATCAGCCAATGTGATTGGCACTGGAAGCTCTGGAGTTGTATACAGGGTGACAATTCCAAATGGGGAAACACTAGCAGTGAAGAAGATGTGGTCATCAGAAGAGTCAGGAGCATTCAGTTCTGAAATTCAGATATTGGGTTCAATCAGGCACAAGAACATCATCAGGCTCTTGGTTTGGTGTTCCAACCGCAACCTGAAACTGCTCTTCTATGATTACCTCCCTAATGGAAGCTTGAGCTCACTACTACATGGTGCCGGGAAGGGAGGAGCAGATTGGGAGGCAAGATATGATATTGTCTTAGGCGTGGCACATGCGCTCTCATACTTGCACCATGATTGTGTGCCTGCGATTTTACATGGTGATGTGAAAGCCATGAACGTGTTGTTGGGTCCTGGTTATGAGCCTTATCTTGCTGATTTTGGGTTAGCTAGGATTGTGAACAACATTGGTGATGATGACTTTTCTCAAACAAGTCAAAGGCCTCAATTAGCCGGTTCTTATGGATACATGGCTCCAGGTAAAATTTTTTCAATATATTTAGTTAGTTCATCATTTGCTTACCAAAATTTTGCATCTAAATCACTAACTGGTTATTTTCATGTTTCTTTCGGGCAACTACAGAGCATGCATCAATGCAGGGTATCACTGAGAAGAGCGATGTGTACAGTTTTGGAGTGGTTCTTTTAGAGGTATTAACAGGAAGGCATCCATTAGACCCAACTTTGCCTGGGGGTGCACATTTGGTTCAATGGGTTCGTGAGCACTTAGCAATCAAGCGAGACCCAGTTGACATTCTTGAGCCAAAGCTCAGGGGAAGAGCTGACCCTACAATGCATGAAATGCTGCAAACACTAGCTGTGTCATTCCTTTGTGTCAGCACTCGTGCTGATGATCGTCCAACCATGAAAGATGTTGTTGCAATGCTTACAGAAATTCGACATGTTGAGACTGCAAGGGGAGAACCAGAATTGTTAAAGGGAGGAGGGCTGCAAATAATTCCGTCACCGCCTGCGGCCTACAGCTAGGCAAGTAGCAGTTTCACAAGGCTCTTCCAACTGCTCCTTTGCTTTCTCTGAAGATTCAATCCACTGAGGAAAGAAAAGGGTTCAATGAGAAGCTATGTGCTTCATCCACTGTGCATATATCTTGGGAAAGTCCCTTAGAGCAAGTCAGACTATTAGAAGATGAATTTTAGTGTAAATTCAGATTTTCATTATTTATGCAATTATTGTAGATTGTAATAATTAATCTATTGGCATAACAAAGATTGGTCTTTGGGGGCCTTTGAAGGTTGGAACCACCTTAATGACTCCCCCAACTAAGATGAGGGTTTTTGTGAGTGAGTAATTGCAGGGTATGTAGAAGTTAAAGCAATGATTGGTATTTTTGGATTTACGCAATTCGAATTTATTGTAAGGGAATGAGATTCCTTGACATTTTTCTCTCTCAATGTGTATGTGTGGGTGAGCCAGTGTTTCCAGCAGTGCTCACATGGTCCCGCCATCCACATCACATGTGCATGTGCTATCTGAGAAAGACTTTTTTTTTTTTTGGCAAGATATCTGAGAAAGACTTTACAGCAAAGAATACTAATCTTGGATTAGAAGACTTCGTATGTCATAATCAGAAGCACATGTGGAAGAGCAGGGACCATTATACCTATGCATATAATACACAAAGTAACTGTTCTATAACATCACAGCTGAATATGTATTTGCCTCCACATTATGAGCATATTGCAGAGATCTACGGAGATGGGTAAGGAAGAATTGGTAATTATCCCACTTTTCTACGTTTACCTTTCTTAAGAGGTCCAAAAAAAAGCCAAAAGTATTGAATCACTGAAACAAATCTAACAGTTCTTATGACAATTTAATATCCTTCTTTTCTTTTGGTACATAAAGAAGGGTTCATTTCAAATACAGCAACAAAAACAACTAAATTTTATTGAGGTAATTATTCACAATACATGAATAGAGGAGAGTTTCCATTTTCAGACAACAAAATGTTGATCCACACAAAAAACAGCAAACCAGTGCCCACTTCTTTCTTGTCTTCTATCTATGTCGTCAATAAACTAGGCTTCATCCCACCTACACTAGGTGGTACCAGGGTAGGATAACGCAACATTATGTTGAGCACAGATCGTTGAAGTGAGCAATTTCTGGCGACAGCAACAAGTGACAATATAGACCCCAACCCTATCCATACTACACCATTTGCATTCCAGTTGATGGTTATGGACAATACCATTTTGTTCTTACACAACATAAAAACAAGAGAACCTGATTGTGTTCTAGGGTGGGTACTGAGATTCTAACTTCTTTAATATGAAACTGATAACACCCCATCTGAAACCACGATACTGAAGCCAACGAACAATCCTTGATTTCCTAGTCTCTTTAGGCACTTCTCGACCACGGAGCCATTGCTTTGAGACCTGAACAAATAAATGATCCATCGAGAGCTTTGACAAGCCATGAACTATCTCCTGATCCTCATCTGATTCTCCATCCTTGAAAACCAGTTTAATTGCCTTCTCAGCATCAACTTCACTCACTCCCTTCCTGTGAAGTGCCTGATTCAACAATAATACTTCATTATATAAAGGCAAAAAGTTTCACCCTAGCTAATATGGATAGTGGCCTAGCAATTTATCTTGACTTGTGTCATCCTTTCTTATTGGTACTAGATTAGATTTTTAAAAATGCTTTATTAAACTTTACCCACCTGAATTACAAATTTGTTGCAATATAACACCTCAGGCTCATTTTTGCTAAACTTCTATTAGAAATAAAGGTGTTTTGGTCTTTCAAGTCAGTTTTCTCTTGTTAGAAAGCAGGTAAAGTGTAAAAAAACCCCTTTTTTCTAACAATGAAAACACCCTTATTTAGTTATTTTTCAAAAAAGTATAGACGAAATGAGCAAGAGTTGGCACATTGCAACACATTTTTAATTTCGGTGGTAAATTGGCACAATTTTTTTTTTGGCAGTGAAGTGAAATTGAGCCCAAAATTCAAGTGGGTAAAATGTAAAAACGCCTTTTTAAAAAATTAAACTCCAAAGAGATCCGGCTACCTACTGTAACATCAATACGATTACTCTTCTTATATTTCACCTTAAGTGAGGTCAAATGTGACTGCACTGTGGCAAAATGAGGATTAATATGACAATTTCAGTCCTTCAACATGTAATTTAAATATGTCATCTCAATCACCAAATTTAGTTTCATACTGACAAGGGATGGCTCACTTGCTTTATCCGCCTTGGTCCCCAACTGGAGGAAGACCATCTAGAACGAGAAAAGGCTTCCGCATACAAGCTATCATTGATTAGCCCTCTATAATAAACCAAACAGTCAAACTCACATAAGATTCAAATGATATTCATACAATATATGAATGAACCCAGATTTATGTAATCCATTTTTCTTGTGCTTCTTTTGAGTGGTAACTGAATTAATCGTACAACTTGCATTGCATGTAGCACCAGTTACTAACATAGTTACCCAAGCAAGTGGCTGCTTCCAGAGAAATGGGTGATGAGAGCCCTTTAACACAAGACATTCTTATAAGAAGAAATATACCTGCTCATGAAGTCATTCATCACTGCCTCGATGATATCTAAAGAAAATTTATTTCCACATAATTTCTTTCTCAGTTCAACTGCTGTGAAAGCCCTACAAAGGAAAAAAAGTTCTTAAACAAATTTTTTCTTCTTATTCACAAGCAAACATTTTTATTTTCAAACTGCTAGAGCACCCTACTCAAACCTTCAAACTGCTATGAATTCCAAAAGGTATCCTTAAACATTCTAGCAGCACTACACCACATATTGAATCAACAATACATAGAACGCGTACCAAAGCAGAGCTATGAAGTTGCAGGAAGTTCTAACCTGGTTGCAAGTAATTCTATAGCCACTTTCTCAGCATCATGCTTAGTTTTACAACCTTGCAATACATCCTGTTCGTGACATTTCTTCGCTTGATGAATACTTAACTCTTCAAAAACCTCCTCAGGCTCTTCCATGAGTTCATAGCCTACAGCCCCCGAAAGATGATCCTTCTGATCTTCCAAATCTCGAGATGCTATAATGTTTTGAAGCAAACCACATAAATTCTGTGCATAAACAAATTTCAAACTAAACTCGACAACTAAACAATAACAATAAGCTAAAATTGCTAGGTGAAAGAGCAAGTGTAGATGTAATCATATAATTTAGAACCATATTTGTATGTTATGCAATCAACTTACTCTTTAACTTGAGTTTAAAAAAAAAAAAAAAAACAATACCTTGCTCAAGATCATGAAACAATGACTTATTATAGCGAATGTGATTTAGATTCTGAGGCTTCTCATCGAAATGCCTACTTTTCTGTGCACCTCTTCTACATTGTTTAACCTCACTCTTCACTGCAGACTCATCCGAAAATTCACAAAACTCTTTCTCTTCAGAACCCTTTGTCTGCGGAGAATTTTCTGATTTAGTAACTTTAGAAGATTTCTTCGGAATGTACCTAACGGGACCCGATGAACTGCAATTTCTGCTTTTCAAGCATGTGATTGCACTTTTCTTCTTAACCCTACAAATGACATATTTAGTATCAAATACGACAACTTTCAATAATTAGTGACTGTTTCTAAGCTAAATTTTCTGTTTCGCTCGTGAGAAAAATATACGTAAAGAAAAAAATGTTGAAACTTCTGTGGTTGAGACTGAGAATCAAGAGCCCAAATCGAACAACATGTTTTCTAATTAGGGTTTTCAAAAGTACGAGAATTTCTCACCAGGGCATGAGGAGAACGCGACAGTGAAGCTGGAATTGGGCTTTAAAGCCGAGAATTCCCGGGAAAATTTCCATATTTGTGAGTTTCCAGAGAAGAAGAATAAACCCTAATTTAATGGTTTTGGGTTTGGCTAAATCGGCGCGAAACACAGTGTAGTTGAAAAGTGGATATAGCAAAGTGGACACGGGTATGGTTAATGGGCTTAATGCGCTTTAGACCTCTCAACCCAATGGCCCGATACGAGATGATCAAAAAGCCCAATGGTTCGGACTAAATGTACCGCAAATCCATACCCACCTTTTAAATTTTTATTTCCAAATCCCATTTTTACCCTCAATTTTTTAATACCGCAATACTGAAAACCAATCCTGAACCATTCTATTCTAGGTCAAGTTCATGCCGAAAAATAATACCGAAGCTAATTCTTGAATGTTGATTTTATGGAAAAAAAAAAAAACCAAAAAGAAGAGAGAAGAAGTTAAAACATATTATTAAATGTTGTTTTTGCCAACACAAAAAAAGGTTTAAAATAGTGACACATTCCAAACATATACGGTTTTATTTTGAACCCGTTATAAAACTGTTTAACAAAGACACATTTCTCAAAATGCCCATCGGCCCCTTCCCATCCTAAACCATATCTTGGGATTGGGTCAATCTCATTCCATCCCATCCCATGCCCACCCCTATGTAAGGGGTTCTATATGAAGTTTTGTATTATTATTTTTTATTATAATTGGGGGCAAAAATGGAAATTTAGAGAAACAAATTTTAAGGGATAGGGAAAGCAATTGAGTGTACCTTTTTTTTTTTTTTTAAATTATATCTAAGCCCTAATCAGGCACAACAAAGAAAACAAAAATTATGTATAGGCATGGAGTCATGGACAATGGACTGGAATATGAATATTACAAATGTATAGGTTTTAAAACAAGTTCACAGGACTCAACAAGTCTGACTCAGTTTTCCAAGCATAAAGAAAATGGCAAAACCCTGTGGTTGACGAGCCATCTTTTGGTGAATCATACTGGCTGTGGCTGCTGCTGCTATAGCTTCCATCATTGCAATTTATAACATCAGGGTCACTTTTATCAGACACCCAATCTAGCCTGCCTGGCTTGAAAATGAACAAGCCCTGCCTTGTGCCTTGGCTACTGAACAACCAATCATGCACATCCCACAAAATTTGAACTGGCTTGTCATTCATCACCACACTCTCATTCCCTCTAAACCTCCAGTTCAAGTTCATAACGCGAATGACCGTAACCCCATCCACACTAATGCACATTTCAGGATCATTAGGCCTGGTCAGTGAAGTTTCAATGACAATGTCATGCTCTTTTTTCCCTACCTCCACCCTGACTTTGCTGCAAAATAATCTTTTCCCATACACATGTTCCCTCTTGTACATCAACTTGGCCTCTTCCAAGGATGGTCTGCATCTAGTTCTCCTATAAGCATCTAACTTTAAATCCCCTAGCAGTAAAACCACCTGTTGCTTGGACATTAAGACAACATAGTAATCCGAGCATGGCTCTGGGGTGCTGGACAATTTTGCCTGTCGGAAATCCCAGTAAACATCTACTCGTCCTCCATCTACCTCAAAAGATTTGAGACCTTTCTTGCCCCAAAATTGCCAAGATTTTAAGTCTATCTTGCAACTGTAGTGATATTCTTGACAATTTTGCACTGTGATGCAAAGGGAATGGTTAGTGTGGTTTCTGCACCATGTCGCCGTGACATTGCAGCACATTTCTGCTACTTTGGCTTGATAGGCAAAGGTGACCGTGCTCTGAGGAGCTGCTGCCTTATCTGTTTCCTGTTCCTGCTGGCAAACTTTATCGGAAGATGGTGTTTTGCCAGTCGAAATGGGTACGGCTTCAAGATGATGATTTGACATTGTAATTACAATGAAAATAAAGGCCTGATCATCTACTTCACCCAAATTACATCAGCACCATAAGCTCCCACTTTTTCAGAAGATATAGAGATATTAGGCCACAGGCATGAGATTAACAAAAGACTAGCATACCAACCTTGGACCAAAAAGGGTGTTCCTGGACTGCTAAGGATTGGAGCAGACCAAATTCTTGAAGATGATTGAACAAACAAAATATGTAGATCGAGTAAAGCCAAAGATCCCAAAATTTGAAGACATCAAAATTGATCGTGAGGGAGACTCGGAGAACAGGTTGACAGCAAACTATGTTGACAGGATGGAGCTTTTAGTAGAGCATAGGTTAATAGTTACATTGGGAAATAAAGGCATAGCTGATTAGGCTGTCATTGAGGTGTGCGAAACAGAAAATTTCTTCCTTCTGTTTTTTTGTTTTTTCTATATATTGTCTCTTAACTTCCAGGGTGGTTGCATGGCTAAATTATTGGCACTACAAGAATCGCCTTCATTTTCTTCAGACTAATTTTAGAAGCTATATTATGTCAGCAAAATTTATCCAAAATTTAAAAAAAAAAAAAAAAACTACAGCACAACGCTCGCTAGCTCTACGATAACTAACAAAAGTTTCAACATGGGATTTTTTTTTTTTTTGACCTAAAACAGAATATTATTTCTCCACCATCGTAGTAATTGCACAAGACAAAGGTATATTTATAATAGCTAAAATCAGCTTCCAGTATAAGGAAAAACTCAACCACTATAACTTTGTTTTCTTGATGTACAAAAAGAGTGGTCCTAGAGAATAGGAAATACATAGGAATTTAAAATTAAATTACACAGATCATCATTGTTTGATATAAGCGAAAAATTTTAAGGGGATCACCTCCAGTAATAATCCTATGAATCCAGATACGACGTACAGTATGCAACCTGGAACTCCAACATAAATAGCCACTATACAAAAAATACATCAAAAGAAGACTGAAGGCATTGAAACACCTCAATTAAGGTAACATTAAAAATTTCCCGTGAGGTGTAGACCGGCTCCTTGTGAAATCAGGCATGGACATTTTGCTGCCTTCTTTCTGATATCGAGTTCCACCATTTGGAAGCTTGTTTTCAGTTCTTCCAGCCACTAAGGGTTCTGCTGCTTGCACTGGTCCTCTGCAAGTAACAGAATATACTATTCTGATTAAGAATGAGCATACAATCAAACAAAAGGAAAGACCCTTCCTTTTATACCTAAAATAAAAGGTAAACAAAGAAGTGCCTGATCAAAGTAACCAATTACTTGGCCACTCAGGAGAAAAGTTGTTCTATCGATCATACCGTGGTTCAACATTTATGTAGTTCCTTGACAAGTTTTGCCGAAACTTTTTCGCCATCAAAGAATTATGCAGGGGTGAACCAATGTGGATATGCTCATTTTCTGGCTCGGAGAAGTCACTCTTTCGAGCCTCCTCCACCTTTTCACCAGCATCCAAGTCAGAAAAAAATGGTGTCACTGCATCAGACTTTTGAAGCTTAGCTGGTATTCGGTTTTGCTTGGCCTTAGCCTTACTCTCATTCTTGCTTTTTCTAATACCAACTTGTCTTACATTTAGTGCTTGCTTAAACTGCTCTTCTTCATGTTCTAGGTAAACTTTCTTGGTGCTGGCCTTCTGGAGGCTGTACATTACACCAGAAATGTCATCATGCTTTGTTGGTTCTTGTGAACTGATGCATATTCTCGAGTAGTTATCATTTGATGGAATCGCTGGCATAGTCGCGAGAGATTTATTAATGGGCACTCTAGCTGGAAATGGTATTCTTGCAATCGGTTGGCTTTCTGTTGTGTCAGCCTTAACTCTGCTTCTGATGAGGGCCCCTCTATCAGTAGATATGGATCTCCTAACTGGAGGGGATGGTGATCTAGGCTTTCCAGAGATCACTAATCTTTCTTCAGCTAGGAATGGCATCTTTGCTGTAATCTCTTTCTCACTGAATGCAGAGGGAAACCTCGCCCTCCTCTGCTTGCCCGAAGAACAACTTCTAGCCTGAATACCATCAAATTTTGGCACAAAAGCAGATGAAATTTGATCTTATCATATGCTATCTCACAATAGATATGCTAACTTTACATATTTTTGCATTAGCTAACCTCCCTAAGTGTAGTGTAACTCTACTTCTCAAGAAAATTATGGTTTCAATTTAAACCATTTCTCACTTTTCTCAATCTAGTAGCTTTTTAACTGAACTAAATTTGTGTGCTTCACTATGCTATCAAATACAGAATGGAATGAAAAGACATTTAGTTATACATGAATTACCTCAGTAATCTTGGTATCATCAAAGGGTCGCTGACAGGTTTCAGGCTTTGAACTGTTGCTAATACCATTTCTCAGTATACGAAAAGGTGAAACAGCTCTTGACTTTTGGGAATCTATGGTGTTTCGTGCTCCACCTTTGAATTGTTCTAGTTCAGTTTCCTTTCTCTCCAATGCCAGTTTAAGATTTGAAATCTGTACAGATATTAATATATTTTTAACCACCACAATAAAGAGAAGTTGAAAGTGGAACTGCATAAAAGAAAGATCAAAACCTCTTCTTTAAGTTCCCGGATTTCACTCGTTTCTTTGTTAGAACGAGCTGCCCCAAGCTCTACGGAGGCAACCCTCTCTGCAAACTTGAGTGTACTAATTGTCTCCCCAAGAGCATTAAGTTCGGGATTTATATGTACAAACATCAATGTTTTGGCATGACCACCTAAGCATAGACAAAAGTTATATAGTAGTATACGATATAAATACCTATTAAGACAAGCAACATTTCAGCTCAAGATAGTAAATGCTAGGCATTTGAAATAGTGGACTATTTTGTATAGCAAAAATGTCATCACGTCTTAGTCTTAATATGCCGATACATGGAATTTGAAAGCCACTAGATTATCAATTTGTTTTTCCTTACAAGGAAGTGATTACTACTATCAATCAATTACAGTAACTTGAATAAATAACTTGAAAGGATAAATTAGAAAATCTTTTATTAAAGCATATGTTTTAACATTACCTAAAGAATCTTGCAAGACTTGGGTAAGTTTGCTATTTCTGTAAGGAACATGTGTACTCTTTTGTGCAAGAGCAGAGATAACATCTCCAAGTGCAGAAAGTGATCTATTTATATGTTGGGCTTCCTTTAGTCTTTCACCAACAGCTTCAGATTTATCAACCCTCTCACTCCCAGCCAAATCCACAAGATGGAGGCAACCCCTTAGAATAGATTCAGAAGCCAACTCTTTTCCCAATATATGAATTGTTAAAACACTGCAAAACAAATTGCAAACCCACAGATCACTAGTTAGAATAATTTAAGATAACAATACTGCTGAAACTTCAAAAAGGAATAAAAGTCATCTACCTATGAGACCGGCTACTCCGCTCATTTAGAGCTGTAGCACCAACAGCACGATTCTTTTGGCCAATTTTCATCAAATCAAGAACATCTTGAGTACAGGTAACTGGAACCAAACTTGCATCAGGTACATTAAGACCATTCAACTGAGACTTGTTTCGTATATCTAATGTTCAAGTAGTCAAGGTAATAAAGTGGCAACATATATATAGCTTATGAATCTGTAACACGTAAATTTAAACTCAAATCTGAGAAAGCTTAAAAGAATAGTAAGGATATCTTCTGTTAGAACCATCACTGACTAAAAGGTCTCTCACTTGTTCATTGTAAATTTCTATCATTTGTACTGCAACTTCATATCTTATAATGTCCACCCTGGCCTTTGATATTTGAAATAAGTCACGCAGGGCTCTGTAGTTCACACCCCATGTCTCTTCAGTTGTCAAATCAGGGCCACTCTGTGTAAGGGAAACAAGTAGTTCATATCAAGCAAGAATCATGTTTTGATAAGCCAATCAACTGAAAGCTATAGGTTACGTTTGAAACCACATATAGAATAATATAATACTTGACGCATCAAGCAGTATTCCAGCAACATGAGGTTTGTATAAGTGTTATACAATACTATCTGACAGCAATTTGCACAACTACAATAGGTTGGAATTACCATTGTGTATGTCTTTCCCGAACCAGTCTGCCCATATGCGAAGATGCATGCATTATAACCATCTAAAACAGACCTGACTAATGGTTGAGTGTCCGCATATATTTGCTCTGCACATAGTTGGGAAGAGAGATCATTAAAATTTCTGAGGCAAAAGAAGGGTTTGTTCTGAAGAAAAAATAGAATACCTTGTGTGACATTTGTTCTGAACACTTTGTTAAAAGTAAATACCCTTCTTGCGTCTTTGCCTTGTTTAAGGGGATTGGCAATCATGATATTTCCATTTTCTCCAATATAATCCACTGTGGAATGACCATTTGATTGCCCTGGTAACGAGGGTCTCACTCTGCAATAAACTCTAATTGTTCCTGTAAAAGATCAAATTCTTAATTAAGCTCCATATCCTAGAATACTATATAATTCATTAAGTTGGGATAATGTGGATACCTTTTAGGTCTTGCACTTGATTATAAAGAAGTCTGTTCTCTTCAAGAACTTTATGATAGGAAGAGGATGTCACTTGAAGGCCTTTAATGTGATGCTCTGAGACAAAAGAAAGGGTAAGATCATCAAACCTTAAAAGTAACAAAATACAACTAAATGAACCCTATTCTATTCGACAAAAATATTCTCAAGGCAGATCAAATCTTTAGAATATTACCAAGCCTTCTAAGTTCCTCCTCCCAGTTTGAATGAGCCTGTTTGACTTCATGTTTTGTCTCATGAAAATATGACTTTAGCTCCTAAAAATATTAAAGACAAACAAAAAAATGACAAGATAGTAAGATACAACCATTTGCCAAAAAAATATTGAATAACCAAAGAAGAAGATAGTACTTATCAATAGGCTAGGACAACACAATTATAATGAGTTCCACCCTAAAATGGGTTCTACTGATCGAGCATGCCCGGGACAGCCTCCTGATTTTTCATAATTATACTTGCAGGAAATGGAGCATTGCATATTCTCACCTCAAGCTGCTTCTGTTGAATGTCAATTACTTCCTTATGAACAGATGAGTGACTAATACTATGTCGAACAGCCTCACGTTTCCCACCACAAATACAGAATTTGGACAGCTGACTTGACACCAGACCACTTCTTTGACCCAGATATTGTGAAATGGCTTTTACAAATTCAGATTTTGATAGACCACCAATATCTCTCCTCAGTAGTTTCTTCAGAAACAGGCCAAGCTGCAAAAATTTGTAGAAGACAAGATTATTTCCATGTGGTGGAGATGATTATAATAAATTCCTACGTGCATCAAAAAACTGATCCCATGAAAGTAGTGTAATACAATACTGTGGGAGTAAAACTTTTTACTAACCTGGGTGCCTTGAGAAACAAGCAGTGCTGAGAAATCCTTGACAACCTTACTGAGCAAAGTATCTATTACCTACCCATTTTTGCCAATAAACTAAATCATAATACATAATACATAAAACAATACAATCTTCATTTTCAATAAATATAAAAGATATATAAATTTGTCCTGTATTTTTTAATTTATGAACATAGAATCATGTACTGTAAAGATCTTACCTACCATTGCATTCAAGGGCAGTTCTTCAATCTCACTAGTCTCTCGAAGATAAGCTTGTAGAAGTTCAAGTCCAAAACAATCGAAAAGGAAAGCCAGAGCATTGGCAGTTCGGGATTCTTCAATTGAGACCTCACTAGAAAGATGAAGAAATTCCAATAGTTGTTCAAACTGTGATGATTCGGATTCATCTATCGACTCATCAGCACTTTCACTACTTACTAAGGAGGATGGTGACCCTTTGGGAAAGGATGTGATCCTCACAGTCCCTCCATACCTCCAAACTCCAATTCCACCTGCTTGCTTCCATTCATAATATCCTTTGAGACAAAGAATGCAGTCCACAACTTTACTTGACGAGCCCCCCTGTAAATCTAAATCTCTCAAAATCCAAAAGATGAAGCAGCATAGGGGACATACAAAATACAAATGCAATACAAGTGCATGTTCAATTTTTTATTGCAAATGTTGCAAACTATGATAGAATCCAACCTTCTCCAAATCAGACGCTTCAAATGTCAAGAGCTGCATGTCTTTAACAGCCTCGAGGAAATTCCTCATGTTCTCAAAATACTGAATTGCAGACTGTGCTGCCCCCTCTGTTGACTGAACTGCAATAATTGGATTCTCCACCACCTATTTTGATATCCAATACAAAATAAGAGAGGGAAAAGAATGAAAGAAAGAAATTAGAGAAATCAATTGTTCGACAACCACTAGCCCCAAAACTTTAGCTAGTAAGGAATGAACCAAAAATGTATATCAAACTAGAAACCCGGAAAAAAAAAACCATTACAAATTCTCAAAAATAATCAAGTTATGATGACGAATAGTCATGCACGGTCGCAAAGATGAAACGAAATTCCTTGTGATGCAAACTACTGGAGTTCATCATGCATATAAGACTCTCAAGTGTGAAGCGTTGGTGTGAGTTATAACCTTGAGAACAGCACCAGGATTGACTTTGTTGAGGACGTTGCAGAGAATAAGGCCATTGCGGAGAGCAAGGCGAAACTCTTCTTCAGATGGTTCTTTGGACAGTGTTTCTGAGGCGCCATAGTCCATCTTCCGTAGCCATTCTGCTGCTTCGTGTCGCCTTGAAGCTAAAACAACACAATCACAATTATCACACACAAACAATCACGTACACAGCGTCTCACTTGATTAAAGAACCAAATTTTAATTAGTGAAACTTGTGTTTTATTTTCTATTATTTTTGGGTTCCTTTCAGCATTTCACCTCGAACCAAAATTATGTGCAATATATCTGTGCCAAGAATTAGTTATGGCATTGATCACTTCTAATGCATCACATGATAATTAAGTTCTTGGAGTCTAATAATATTTGGATTTTGGACCGTCTGTTTGGTAACTAGCTACTACTTCTTCTTTCTCTTTCTGAAACAATCTCCTTCCCAGACATGAACTGTTCGCCATGATCAAAGTTTTTAAACGAGTTGACAGTACTATTAGCTATCACTGGTTGCAATGTTTATTATAATCTGCAACAAGTTGACAAGGAGTATTCTGCAAATAAATTATAATCTAGACTCTCTTTCGGGAAATATGTATTTCGTATAAGGTCAGATGGGTTACTTTGGACCCACCCACCCATTTTTGGTAGGTCCAAATCATCATAAGTGAGAGCATATTATGGTCCACCCACCGCATACTGCGCAACATTATGACCCGCAACACTGTCTTTTTCCAATTAATAATTTCATTCTTTTTTTTGAAAACTTTTTAGAGTATTAATATATTATTCAAAAAATATATTTTTTCTGTGAAAATTATTCAAAAATATTATTTTTGCAAAAACATAAAATTTACCAACTAATATAGAATTGAAATGGCATATGTAACATGTGATGGTACAACATGTGTTACATTTTCTACCCCCAATAAGCTGGTAAATTCTCCTCAAATGATATAATATTATTACTAAGACTAATTTAAATGTATAAAACCCGTCTCCCAAAATTGAATATTTAGAACTAAAACCTTAGAAGAAGAGTCTACTGATTTTAATTTTTTTTATACAGAATTGTTTAATAGCGGTAGAAGTTGATGAACTATCAAGCACTGATTTTAAATTATAATTTTTTATACCAATCTGATATATAAAAAAAAAATTATGTGCTACAAATTGTTTAAAGGCAGTAGAAGTAGATGAACTAAAAGTAGTGTACCTGCTTCTTCGGCTTTTCTTTGAGCCAATTCATAGTCATTGATGAACTCCTCTGGGTTTGCAAATGGAGCCTCATTGTTGGAGATTAGAGCTTTCAGCCCTCTCAGATTCTTGCTGGGACTTGTGAAGATTGAGTTGTAGTTGCTTTCTTGTGGCATTTTGGTGTCTCCAAGAAACAGTACTGCTGCTTATTTCTTTAATGTGCAAACTGCAACGATTCTCTTGAATAACTACCACTGCAATTAAAAGAACAACTTAACATAGAATAGGACAAAAACGTCATTCAACTGCAGTCATATTAAATTTCAAAACACTCATAATCACAAAATGTTCTCTTGCCACCAGACCATGAATTTGAATCATCGACTAAAATGACTTTTTACTGAATACGTGGTCCAAATTCACAGTCTAGTAACAAAACATAGAGTTGGTAAGAGAAAAAGAGATAGTGAGAGAGATGGAGATCGAGTTTGAAGGCATAAGTGAAATATTTGCAGGGCAAGAAAGCAGAAGAATTTAAAAACAAGTTCTGGTCTACCTTTAAAGGGTCTTCAAGTTCTGGAGAAACCAGCCCAAGAAAAATGGTACAGTTTGAGTTGGAGTTTGAATGAATGAGAGGTAGGTAGATATATGGGTAGCAGTGAACTTAGATCTGATGATCTGATCCCAAGCTTTCCGTGTGTTTGTGAAATGAGCATTCAAAGTTTAGTAGAAGCTCATTGAATGCTCTCCTATGCGAGAGGAAGAGAAAGAGAGAGAGTCTGGTTTGAGAGGAATATTAAAGACCACCCTGAAAATTGAAACGTTGCTGTCGCATGGAATGGTTAGGGGGGTTGGGAAATCAAAAACAACAAAAGGTCAAAGTTGTGGGTGAGTGAGTTTGACTTCGATCTTGTCCCTCCACGTGGCATCAGTGAAGTCCAAGCAGATTGTGTTGAGTGTAGTATGATGTTGGGCTCTTTTGATCTTTGGACCGGACGGCAAGATTTATGCTTTATAAAAGCCTTGTTCTTTGGACGATAATGTTGCAATTGCATGGTTGGTCCTCTATGTTAATGGTGTTCGCCAACTACATGCTGAAACATCCATAATTCAAAACCATAGTGTGTTGTTACTGCAAAAACTGTTTGAGCTTAATTTTCCTTCAGGCTCCGAAAAATCAAAACATGAAGTTAAATAACGTATTTGCCCCCATGAGTAATGTAGCCCTGCAGGCGTCAATCAGGTAAAGTAAGTTGTGATGCTTTCAATTAATATTTTCAGCTGGTGGTAGCTGGGTCACATTCTTCATGGGAATAAAGGCAAACTGAAAGTGTACGTTAGGTGTTTTTTTTTTTTGGGTTTGAAGTAAAGAAGAGGCAAATTCAATTCCAATGAGGCCCACTTTCGAACGTTGGATTCCCCCACTTTTAAATGATTGCGGAGGGAAAGCTTTTCAAATCTTTTTTACATTTTGTACCCCATTTAATGGACCACTATGTGGAAGGTTCTCTCTATCAAATTATGGGCTTGAATTGCTTTTTATTAACTAACTTTTCTTTGGATTGGTTAAAGTTAATTAATTTATGTGGGAGAAGATCAAGACTTCACTTATAAGCATCTATGTTCCTTGGAGTCAAATTTGTTACAGTTAAGGACAACAAAGACTATTTACCATGTAGATTCAGGGAGAGCTCAATGGTCCTTGATGTTGCAGATCAGGATTAAGAAAGATAATTATCATATTGATAGCACTCATGACTCGTATTGAGTACAACTTGTTTTTGCAAAACTGACTTATTAAATAGAAAACCAACAACTTTTGTAATAACCCAATATTTGATATGTTCTATTTTTTCAATGTTGAATATTATAATTTTAACCCTGGCAAAAAAGAAAAGAAAAGAATTTGAACATTTGACTACATTAAATTCCAAAATAGTACGTTATTTCCATTTCATTTTTTTCTTCAGAAACATTATTGCATACATGAGATAAAATGATTATTTGGGTCCCCATTATCATTCACACATGCTAGTGGCTAGGCCCTTTTTTGTGCGTGCTTTAGGTTTTGATTGCAGGCATCTGAATTAGTGTACCACAATATTTGTATTATTTGAGAAACAAACACAGAAGATAACTTTCATCAATATAAACTTATAAGCAGCTGCACGCCTGATATCGTTGTATTATTTAAATTAATAAACTAATAAAACCTTAAATTAAATACGAAATCTTAAAATATAATTAAATATAAATAAAACCCCATTGTCAAACCAAAAAAAACCCATGTCCTCTCTTCTCACCCACGGGCCACGGCACATGCACATGCTGCCTTAAATGAATATATTTTTCTTATATTCACGTAAACTTGTTTGTTTGTAGGAGGTTTTCCGGGGGTAGAGGCCTTGAAACTAACACACAGGGCCAGTGGTCCAGGTGAAGAAAGTGTTCCTCTTTTTTTTTGGGGCTATTAAACTGCATGGCATATGCATGATCAAATCTGGGCTGAACCATTTTGAAGAGGAATGAACCTTTGCACCCAAGAAAAAGAAAGTTCTGAAATGTAGTTTAACAACTTAATCCCATTTAGTAGCAGGCCAATTTGGGCCAAGCTTCAGAGAACAGCCACCATACCATATTGGGTTCTTGTTTCTGATGGCCCAGACCAAAAGTGTAATGCATTTTTTATAGCAGACCGTAAAAACCGTGGCGCGTAAACACACGGAAGACTTTCTCATCTCATAGACATCGGTTAGAGAGTGGGTCCCTATCCGATTCAGCGCCACGATGGACAGGCACGAAGGCTCAATCTGAATTCAGATCCAACCCCGCCCACCGTACGAACCAAAAATATCAGAGAGAGAGAGAGATAGAGCGCGGTGGCTTAACCGTAATATCTACCAAACCCAGGCCCATTTTAGTCTTCAACTAATACACTTCGGTGCGAGGTCTTCCTCGCCTCTGGCTCCACTATTTAAACCCATTGGATCGGTCTGTATCAGCCTCATCATTCGCTCTCTATTTCTCTCTGTGATTCTTCAAAAGTTTGCCTTCGAATCTCTCTCTAGAATTCTCAGTTCACCAGGTAACGCATTGGTGGATTCGCATTTCAGTTTTGTTTACTGAATCTAAATTCTTGAATTTTCTATTCAATTATTTTTGAATTTTAATTGTATTTTTGATTCGGAGGTTTGGTTGGTTGATTCAAGTGTGATATAATTGATTCTTGTGTTATGGACATTGGATCTATGAATTGATATTAACCAAAAGTTACTGTTTCTAGTGCTTTACTTCAATTTCATTTTCCATGATAAGCTGTGTGTGCATATGTATGTGTGTATATATATGTATATCCATGTAGTGTGGGTCTCTGTGTGCGTATTACATATATGTATCGGAAGTGTAAATGTGCAATGATTAAGAAGTGAAGGTTGAGTTTTCTTGAGTTACTTGTTTTGGTGTCATTGTGTTTCCATGCAATTGAATCTGCTTTTCTGGTGCCATTGTGATTGGAATCCGATTGTTCCGTGATATTATTGTTTTGAACTTGAGTGGTACACGGAACATAAAGTTGATGTGGTCCCAACTAATGTGGTATTTTTTGGTATGTATTTGAAGAACATCAGTGGCTCTTTCATATTGTTTTTGTATTATTGTTGCTTGCTTTATCAATAATTTCAGCTTACGCTTTTAGCTCCTATAATATGTAAGCTAATGTCTAGTTGTAACAACGCACACAGACACATTGAACCAATAGCAATATTTTCTGTAAGATTCCCCAACAATATTTGCATATAGATATTTAAACTGGTAACAGTGTTTTCATTTCGTTTGTTGGAATGTTATGTTGCAATGAATTTGTCAAGGGATATTTTACTATTAATATTTAATAGTATCATTTTAGACTTGCGGAAGTTACATGTACAGAGTACTTAAAAGTATGCGAGAAAATATAGATCCACCCCTACCCAAGTGAACTTACCTGTTAGCTCTACCTGAATTTGACCCAATCTTGGCTTAATCAATTAAAATGCTACTGCCAAGGTAGGGTTGAATGCTGCTTTGGACTAAGATTAGACCTCATAGGATTGCATATTTATTAAGTAGCTATATGTTTTCGATTCTTTGTATGATCTTGAAAATTTGTTACATGACCCTATCAACATTCTTCCCTGTTTCTCTGTAGATCTATGCTGATGGGTTCAAATTCAGTTGTGGATATGATAGAGGCCTCCTCAGGGGTTCATTTTTCTGGATTTCACATGGATGGCCTAGAGCAAAGACAGGAGGTGGAGCAACCGACAACCTCAGCACATGAAAACATGCATAAACAGCCTTTTGTTATTGGTAAGTATTGGCTTATTCTTTTGGTGCGTGCATGTTTCTAAGAGGCCTTTTGTTTCATCCAATTTTTTTTCTTCTACTTTCATATGAGCCATCATTTTACCCATTTTGTCACAGGGGTTGCTGGTGGGGCAGCTTCTGGTAAGACTACAGTTTGTGATATGATTATACAGCAGCTTCATGACCAGCGTGTTGTTCTCGTTAACCAGGTAATGTTTCTCTGTTCCAGCCTAGAATTTTGTGATCAAGTAGAGTAGTTATTACATATTTCTTGCATGATTTAGGGGTTGTTTGTTTGTCCTGTATTTCACATTTGATGATGTCACCACTTTTTCAAATTAGTATCTTATCATGGATGATATGACAGGATTCCTTTTATCATAACCTGACTGAGGAGGAACTTGGTCGAGTACATGAATACAACTTTGACCATCCTGGTGAGGGCATTCCTGCAACTTAAATATAAGAAATGTTAATGAAGCAATAAGTACATAGTATATCATGTTTGTTTACATCCTGGTGTGGGCATTCTTGCAGCTTTATTTTAAGGAATGTTAATGAAGCAATAAGTACATGGTCTTTTTTTTTTTACTGAAATATGTGTAATCTATCAATAAAGGAATTTCATGTTAGTACCATTTGAGAATGGTTAACAAGCAACTCCTGAGTAGTACTGTGATGATTTTGGGTTTCTCAGTGCAATTATCGTGTTACTCCAGAAGTTTGTTTTCTGTAGCTTCTTCTTTAGTGGTTTGTACATGGTTATTCGTTTGGAATATAAAAATGTAGAGTTATATTGTTACCCATTTCCACAGAGACTGTGCATGCTGGTTGTTCGGTTTTATGCCGGCCATTTTTCTTATTTTTAATTCATCAACGTTTTTTTGTTGTATTACCAGATGCATTCGACACTGAGAAACTATTATCTTCTATGGACAAGTTGAAGCATGGGCAAGCAGTAGATATTCCAAACTATGATTTCAAAACTTACAAAAATAGCGTGTTTCCAGCTAGAAGGGTAAATTTTTTAATATGTGGGATCTAATAGACATATCATACGATGTTTAATTGCCTGTTGTTTTGAGGCTCTGTTGTTTCTATGAATGCTAATTTTTTGAAATTATATCAAAGCCCATATGCACACATATTTTGTGATATGTATCAATCTCTTCTTCTGTTTCCTAAAAACTGAAGATCCTTACCAGTGTAATATCTTTAACAGGTAAACCCTTCAGATGTCATACTTTTGGAAGGCATTCTTGTTTTCCATGATCCTCGTGTCCGAGAGTTGATGAATATGAAGATATTTGTTGATACAGGTCATTTGTTTTCTTTTTCTCATCTTGTTCTTTGGACGTTCTTATAGTGCATTTTCAAAGCTTATGTCAATTACTACCACACATAAATCTCATTGTAAGAGAAGTTTCTATGATTTGAATTCTAGTATATTCATCTAATATTTCCTATACTGTGGTTACATGTAATTTGGTTTTCATGTTAAGTTTCATGTAATTTAGCATGGTTTTATTGATTTTCATCCTTTAGCTATTTTTTTCATTCTATTGTTGAAATCAATCGTTGTTGATAGTTAATTCTGTGCAGGTCTGAATAATTAAAATTGGAAGTTTTTTATTTATAAGTAGAATGGTATATGTCACTTCATATTGTAACTAAATTGGGCCACTTCACATTGTAAAATTTTCAGTGCAGATGCTGATGTCCGGTTAGCTAGGAGGATAAGGCGTGATACAGTTGAGAAGGGAAGGGATATTGGTACAGTTCTCGATCAGGTTTGCAACTTTCCATTTCATCATATGCACTGGCAAAGAAGATTATACTTTGTTGGTTGTTTTTTATCTGACCTCATAAATACAGAATTTATTTAATGCTGTGAATCCACAAATAGATGGGTGTCAATTGTTCTTTCTTCCTAGAAATAATTTTTAGAAATCATCAATTCTTGTAGAGTTGAATTGAAGATAGGTTGTGGGCTTTTGAATATACAAGATAATAATTTTTTATCTACCTTATTGAACTTCCACCTTTTCTTTGAAATATTTCACATAAGGGCATTTGAGGGTTTCTTCTTTGTTTTCCGTTACCTATTCTTACCTTTTGTCCATGATCATATGAACTTGGGAACAATTTAATGCGTACAACCTATTTCTTCAATGGTGTCTTTTTTATTGTCTTTTTTTTAATATAATGTTATCATTGTGATACAGTACTCATCATTTGTGAAGCCTGCTTTTGACGACTTCATTCTTCCAACGAAGAAGTATGCTGATATCATTATTCCTCGTGGCGGAGATAATCACATAGCTGTTGATTTGATTGTACAACATATTCGTACTAAGCTTGGTCAACATGACCTTTGTAAAATATATCCTAATTTATATGTTATTCAATCAACATTTCAGGTATCCCTTCCTAAACATCTACTTTAAAGCACCAATCTTTGTTCTTGTATGTTCTAGGTTTTGTTTGGGATACCAATAATTGCTGCTGGTCTCATGCAGATACGGGGTATGCATACCCTCATACGTGATGCTCAAACAACAAAGCATGATTTTGTTTTCTATGCCGATCGGTTGATTCGTTTGGTGGGTATCTGGTCATTTGAGCCATGGGGCTAATTTGATGGTTTTTAAGATCAGTAGTGGAATGGGACCATTTCTTTTTTGTTTAATCACTCATCAAGAATCCTGAATCTTGACCAGGTTGTTGAACATGGCCTGGGACATCTACCATTTACCGAAAAGCAGGTGATCACTCCAACTGGTAAGCTGATGCTCATTTAGGCGTCTTGATGTATACAGTATTACCATTTTCATTTAGGTTTATATGGAAAACCGATTTATATTTCCTATCCTATTACCTCGAAATATTTTCCAAGCTTTCACATGAATATTATACAGAAACCCTTTTATTATTCTCATCCGTCTTGTTGTTTGAATTTTCTACTACTATTTGGTTGTTTGTTGTTGATTCAATGGTTGATGTTTTGCTTCTAAACATTTCCTTTTCTCGGTCTGGGTGCAGGGTCTGTGTATACTGGTGTTGATTTTTGTAAGAGGTTATGCGGTGTGTCTGTCATCAGGAGGTACAAATCCATTCCTATTGGGCATTTCTTTTACTTTTCTAGATATTTTTTATTCTTCTATTATTGTTTTGAACCTGGCTTTCTTTATAAATGAACAAATTCTCTTACAGATGCATTCTTGGTGTATAAATTAGAAGTAGTCATTAGATCTGGAATCTAAACCCAACAAAGAAAGAACCAATGTGGCCATGTACCCATCATCTACTAATGTTGTGTTCTGTTGGGTTTGATTTTATTATTTTTTAAATGAACTATCATTTCATGAGATGGTTTACATTCTCCTGATACCAGTGGTGAGAGTATGGAGAATGCTTTGCGAGCTTGTTGTAAAGGTATCAAGATTGGAAAGATTCTTATTCATAGAGAAGGGGACAATGGTCAGCAGGTTCAGCTCTCCCTCTCTCTCTCTCTCTCTCTCTCACCATGTGTTGGTTCATGTGCACACATTTGCATGCCAATATTTCAATATTCTGCGACTTTTTTTTTATGCATTAAATTTTTGTGGCCTGATTCTTGATGCATTAATTTCTGAACAGCTAATTTATGAAAAACTACCCAACGACATTTCAGAGAGACATGTATTACTGTTGGATCCCATCCTGGGGACAGGTTCGTTGTTTTCTGATAATATGTAGTTATTGTTTGGACATGTTGATTATGCGTATCATATATGCTAATGAAGCAAATGCTTGTCAAAAGTAGTCTTGGTAAAGACAGGGCCCAAGGGGATCAAACCAAAGAAAATAGAAAAGACAAAGCCAGGGTACTTTTATTTCAGTTGGTGGTTATTGTTCTCCAGTCAAAAAAATTCTACTTGTTCCCATGAAATATGCTACTTGTTGTTTCAGCAGTAGCATTTTTGTTTATCATTTTTAATCATTCAAGTCATAGACCTTTTAATATTGGGCTATGTTACAAGGGCCACTATTTGCTTTGAATTATTAACCAGTCAATACTACTATAACAGTTATACCTTGTTCTTCAGGGAATTCGGCTGTTCAAGCTATTTCTTTAATTATAGAGAAGGGCGTACCAGAGGCGAACATTATATTTCTCAATCTCATATCTGTAAGTTAATGACTCTTATGTGCTTCAGGTTCCTCTGACGATTAGTTTAATTTTGGGTTACCCTCATTTTCATGATGAGAGTTATCTTAATGGTGTTGCACATCAATTGGCCAGGCACCTCAAGGAGTGCATGTTGTCTGCAAACGTTTCCCTAGAATAAAGATTGTAACATCAGAGATTGAAAGTGGCCTGAATGAAGATTTTCGTGTCATACCCGGCATGGGTGAGTTTGGGGACCGATATTTTGGAACTGATGACGATGATGAACAAATGGTAACTGAGAAAGTTTAGTTACCTGAAAAACTGCTATTTGGTCCAACCCCATTATCAGCTTGAATTATTTTCAGCAATGGAGAATCAGCTCAGCTTGCCCAGACAGTATTGTGCTGTGCACTATATCTACATCCAGTGTTTTAAAATTTTTTGACTTTATCGATCAAATCTAGAACAATCATCTTTTGAATTTTTTATAATTTTCTTTGTCATTTTACAAATGACGTTTTTTACATTTGACAATACAGTGAGAAGGGTTGGACACCGAGTTGTCATAGCAGGCCTTGAGTGTGTGTGCCTAGATAGTCAAGCTCCCTTTAAAACTTGTTTTCCATTTGTATGGATATAGGAGTCAATTTACTTGCAAAATGAATAGCCTCCCTATAATATATGTATTTATGAACGAGGACATTTTAACTGTAATAAGATGATATTCTTTGTTACTTGCACGAGTTTGAATGCGCCTTTCTGTTCAGTTTGTTTCTTTGGTTGTCATGTGCAAGTTTCATATAGTCTACTCTACTACAAAGTCTAGAAAGCTTCCAAGCGTAATTGTTCGAGGGATATTCTTTGGTGAATTTAAAGCTGCCTATACAACCCACAGTGAACCAGTTGTTAGTCGTTGATGTATTTGAACTTTTCACGGTGAGATCGATCTCCACGTGCATCAATGTTGACAGTCGATTGGACTCTCGCTAGTGTCTTTGTACTAATAATGGAAAGAAAACAGAAAGTTGTAGTGGCTGAGGGTTGTCCTTAATATGAGTCTCTTCAAGTTCGAGTAATTGGATGAGGGTCGCATTAGGCTTTCCACAAATTTGTATGCCCGAGGATGAGTTGCCACTTGGCAAAGAGAGTGATCACTCATTGCTCTATCCTAGGATGATAACCTTCTTCGGGCTAACATTTTGACACGTGTTGGTGCATGCCCTCGTGGATTCCGTTGGAGATATTGTCTATAAACTATATAGATTGTTGGTTGTGTGAGTTAGGTTTTTTACTTTGGACCTGCTTTATCCATTTCCTGCTAAATCCTCAACCATGTCAGCCTTTGTTGGAAAGTATGCTGGTAATCTCTCTCTCCCCGACACTCTTAACTATCATAAGTCATTGTTATGGCAAAAAAGAATTAAAAAGGTTTACATGTCAAGAAAAATGTAGGCATAGAGGTGAAGGCAAGCATTCAAACACTTTGATTTTGGGCATGCAGATGAACTTATCAAGAATGCCAAGTACATTGCGACCCCAGGCAAGGGCATATTGGCAGCTGATGAGAGCACAGGCACCATTGGAAAGCGTCTAGCCAGCATCAAAGTCGAGAACATTGAGTCCAACCGCCAAGCCCTCCGCGAGCTCCTCTTCACCTCTCCCAACGCTCTCTCCCACCTCTCTGGTGTCATCCTTTTTGAGGAGACCCTCTACCAAAAGACCTCCGATGGCAAACCCTTTGTCCAAGTCCTCCAGGAAAACAATGTCATCCCAGGTATGCTCTAAAATTTCAATAATATATTTGTTTTCTACTTTGTCGATATTTCTATAAACATGGAATACGTTGACCTTAGGTATCAAAGTTGATAAGGGCACTGTTGACTTAGCCGGGACAAATGGAGAAACCACAACCCAAGGGTTTGACTCTCTTGGAGCTAGGTGCCAGCAGTACTATAAGGCTGGTGCACGCTTTGCCAAGTGGCGAGCCGTGCTGAAGATTGGGCCCACTGAGCCCTCTGAGTTGGCTATTCAGCAGAATGCACAGGGTTTGGCTCGCTATGCCATCATCTGCCAAGAGAATGGACTGGTGCCCATTGTTGAACCAGAAATTTTGACTGATGGGGCACATGACATTAAGAAATGTGCTGCTGCCACTGAACTTGTGCTTGCAGCAGTTTACAAGGCACTGAATGATCAACATGTGCTGCTTGAAGGCACACTTCTTAAGCCCAACATGGTCACACCAGGCTCTGACAGTCCAAAGGTACTTAATTTTCACTCAACCACGTACACATAAGTAACTATGCTTCATTATAAGCATAAAAGATCAAAATTTAAAATCCATGGTTAAATGACTTTTGTTTTGTTTACAGGTTGCGCCAGAAGTGATTGCTGAGTACACAGTGACTGCCCTCCGCCGAACAGTCCCAGCTGCAGTACCCGGGATTGTGTTTCTGTCCGGAGGGCAGAGCGAGGAAGAGGCAACACTGAATCTGGATGCAATGAACAAGTTGCATGTGTTGAAGCCATGGACTCTTTCATTCTCATTTGGCAGAGCTTTGCAATCAAGCACACTCAAGACTTGGTCTGGAAAGAAGGAGAATGTTGGGAAAGCCCAGGAGGCATTTTTGACGAGGTGCAAGGCCAATTCAGAGGCCACCCTTGGAAACTACTCTGGAGGAACTTCTGGTGGACTGGCTTCAGAGAGTTTGTATGTTAAGGGATACAAGTACTAGTACTACACCTTTCTATGGGGTCTGGGGTTCGGAACTATCAATTGCATTGCATGTATCAACTAAATTCGATCAACTTGTATTTAATCTTTTCCACCCTTACTCTTGGTATATTCTACCATGTTCATATTATCGATGCTTAACTTAGTTGTTTTCTGACGGACTCACATTATTCCTTCTTCTAACTAAGCAGATGGTTCAAGTTTGTTCATATATGTTATTAAATGCAGCATGTTATTTCTTCAGTAAGGAATTGAATACTTCAATATTAATCAATTAATATGAACTAATTAATAAATGAACAAATTATTTTAAAAAATGACATATTAAAATATATACTTTCTACAATTTTAAAGAGAAAATTGAATACTTGAGACATGGTCATTCTTGAGGAGACCTATGTTCGGTATATATTTTGCTAGACCTAAATAATATAAAAATTACATGAATGTATATGGAGGTCGAAGACATCATTTATATAGTTTGCAATGGACTTGAGAATCTCTCTTCTTCTTCTTTTTATTTGAAAATAGGGAATCTCATTAATGTGAAATTATTTAAAATAGAATGAATACGATATTAAGTCTTCCCTCATCAATGGACTTCTTACCCATTAAATTTTTTCATTCTCATATGTATGTAAACACTTAATGATAATCATTCCACTATTTTTTAATCTCCGATGCAAGTAAATACAGAATTAGAATAGAACGACATTAGCTTCCATTCGTTTGACTCTTATTTCATGTATGTAAATATGTCATTACTTAGTAAATTACTAAAATAATAGTAAATGTTGAAAACCCTAAATTAAATCCTAAGATTTCGGTACAAATTAAAGTATGTGATAAATGACATGACAATCTTCTTCTCGAAAAATAGAAATAATGTAGTTCACACAAATTTGGGATATCTGTGACATGGCAACGATGATGCACAAAACTTTTTAAGAGATGATGAAGTAGAAAGCAGTAGAAGTATTTGGGCCAGAAACACACAAAAAAGCCCATAAAGTGGGTCAAGATGCCGGGTCCGATTAGAAAGAAGCAGCCCGGAATACGGTGCGTTGGGAGCTTAAAATCCGGACGAAACGGTGAGTTTTGAGGCTCTCTTTAATCTCTGAATCGCCTTATCGATCTTTGAATCTGTCGCTGTGTGTATCACTGAAACTCTCTGCTTTCAGAAATTTGAGTACCGACCAAGCATGTCGCCGTCTTCTTCAATCTCATCGTCGTTTCGATTATTCGCCACCAAAATCCCATACTCTCCTCTTATCCCGAAAACCCTCTCAACCTCACCAAAACATCTCAACCTCGCTTTCTTCACAAGACCCATCACTTTTCAAAGAATACCCACCATATCCTCATCCCCATCAATAACATCTGCATCAGCATCAGCATCAAGCTCGATGTCTCTGCAAGCCATTGAAGAACTCCCTCCCAAGCTTCAAGAAATAGTGAAACTCTTTCAGTCGGTGCAAGTACCCAAGGCCAAGTACGAGCAGCTCTTGTTCTACGGAAAGAACCTCAAACCCCTCGACGCCCAATTCAAAACCAAGCAGAACAAGGTCGAGGGCTGTGTCTCTCAGGTCTGGGTCAGGGCCTACCTCGACTCGGACAAAAACGTCTTCTTTGAGGCCGATTCTGACTCGGTTCTCACCAAGGGACTCGCTGCTCTGCTAGTTAACGGGCTCTCTGGCCAACCCGTCCATGAGGTTTTGAGGGTCTCACCAGATTTCGCGGCCCTTCTTGGGCTTCAGCAGAGCTTAACACCTTCGAGGAATAATGGGTTTTTGAATATGTTGCAGTTGATGCAGAAAAAGGCTCAGGAGTTGTTGATTGTGGAAGAAGAAAAAGGCTTTGATAGCTCGAATTCTGGGTCGAAAATTGAAAATAGTGATCTTGGATTCAATACTGAAGTGGGTGATGAAAGGAATTCGACTTTGAGTTCCAAAATTGACGGTGGTTTGGATGCTCGAATAAGCTCCGAAGAAAATGCCAAGCAAATTGAACTGGTGAGGATTGCTGCGAGTGAAAATGAGTCGAATTCAGGTGATTTGGGGAGCCGATCGAAGAGAATTAAGGAGAGGTTGGAGGGAGGGCTTAGACCTATTGAGCTGGAAGTAGAAGATATTTCATATCAGCATGCCGGACATGCCGGTGTTAGAGGAAGTGATGGAGAGACGCATTTCAATGTGAAAGTTGTGTCTAAGGAGTTTGAAGGGAAGAGTTTGGTTAAGAGGCATAGGCTCATTTATGAATTGTTGCAAGAGGAGTTGCTAAGTGGACTACATGCATTGTCGATTGTGGCCAAAACACCATCTGAAGTGGGTGGAAGTTGAAGGAGCTCTGGTTACTCATGAAAAAGAGGTTCATATTTTTGAATTTTATTCTTATATATTTTTCTTAGAGGTTGTTGCTCTGAATTTTAAGAAGTATTGTACACATTGTACTTATAAATTTTGTTAGGTTGTCAACATATGATTTCTTGAATCATTATAACATTGAATTACACATTGATGGATCCTTGAGCTGTACTATCCATATATTTTAGTTGTTGTTGGGGTTTTTTCTAACATCGATTAACTTGGCATAAACACTGGACTTACTTTTAAAGCAAAGAATGGGAAAAATTCTTATTTAGTTTGGCTGTGCTTGGGGAACTAAATAAATCATATATGATCTAGCACTCACGGGAACGATAATTGTATTGGTAATTGCTAAATTGCAGACCGAATCTTTTTGTGGGTTCTTTGTCAACTAGTTCTACGCTTCCATGCTCATGATCAAACTAGATTGGTGTGCACTTTTCCTTAAGGCAGTTCAGAGGTGTATTGTTCTGTGCTGGATATTCTATCATTTTATTATTTGTGTTTCTTATTTTCTAGTGCAAAGTATAGAAGTTGGTCTAGTTGTCATCTGTTCTGTTTTAGTCAGTGACTCTAGGGCTTCTCTGCAGTTATACAAGATGGATAGGAGGGGAAGGAGTTTGTGAGTATCAAATTTTCGTGATAGTGGGAGAGTTGCAGTCAGTTCATAACAATGGTTGGTCATAAGGGGACAGAAAATTAAAAATAAGTAAACGTGGTGAACTACTGAACTCGCTAGCAGTTGTCCTTATGTTTGTCAATTTTAAGCCAACTTCAATGAAACTTTTTGTAACAAGATAATTATCTAGAGCCTGTCACGCTGTTCTTTCACATAGGATAGGATGCAAGTTATGGGAGCTGTTCAGTCATACACGCCTTCAGAACATTCTTGGCAACCAAGTGTTGTTTAATTATCTTGAATGATTAAAATTTTTTCTTTCTTGGGATAGTATATTATCTTGAACTAATTAGGCGAGATTATTAAATAATTTTCTGCTGATCATCCAACTGTGACCTTGTGGTCGTCTCTATCAGGTAAAAAGTAAAATAAAGTCTTATCTTTTTTCAGTTTTCCAAAATTCAAAATGACTAAATTGTTGATGGAACTAAAAGTGATGTTATATTAGGTGATTGCTGATTAGGACACTTTGGAGATAGGACTATCTAGAAATGTCCCCTCCACAAATACAATCCTGGAGTTAGATTCCCCAGCTGTTATTTGGATTCATGTGCTAGCTGTACTTTCTCTTACAACTTAGGACCAATCAATGCTTTTTATATAAATTATTTTGAATAAAAAAATAAAAGTGATAGGGCATTAGACCACCGTAATCTAATAATGTGCAACTGTGCAAGTACTTAAAACAAAAGAGAAATTATGCGGAAATCACCACAGGATCCTAGTTGATTCTTCATACATCTCTTGCTACCCTTTTCTACAAGTAGAGGTCTAGTGCTTTCTATTCCTCAAGAAGAGTTCAGATTTTTCCGTGCAGACAATGGGGACTCTTTTGTTTTATACTATCTTGGTAAATGATGATAAGTTGTCCTTCTAAAGGTTTTAAATGTACAGAAAAATACCATTCCTTCAATTTGTTGAATAGAATGTTAATGTATCATATTATATAGCTCATATGACCTTTATACACCAAAAATTCCATTTGAATCTCAATGTAGACAGAATAAGGAGAGAGAAAGAAGGTACAAGGATATAGCTGCTCCTCATCTCATCTTTTAGTTCTGCAACTTCGGGCAACCAAAGCACCAGTTGGTGGACCTGTCATCTGTAATTGGCATCTGCTATGCAACCAGTAAGAAATATGGATCATGCCCAGAGTGGCTCTCACTTTGAATGTTCCTCTTATATTATAGTTGACCTTATTGTTCTGCACCTGTGTTCGAAGTGCCACAGCATGATTCTCAGGCAAATATACCAAGCTCGATATTAAGTGAACTGATCCCAGTCTTGCTTCTCCAGGTCTTTGAGTGAAAGGTGCAAGAGCCTGAGTTGCTATGATCCTGTCAGAAAAGTAAAGCTCCAACTCCAGATACTCAAATCTTATATCGATTTTCCGATTTGGGTTGGAGAAATTTGCCAGGAAAGTGAAGTCGCCATTGAAATACTCTGGTGAGTCAAAGTATATGGCGTTGAGGCTTGCATTGGGGGTGTCAAATATTGGTGTTCTTGGTTTAACAACAAGGAAGATGATCAAAGTTGCAATTCCAAAAAAGATAAGAATGAGGCTAAATATGAGACACATAATTGCACAACACCATATAAGTGGGTTGTTCCGTCGAGGATGTCGGAGTATTGGTTGGTTTGTTGATTTTCTGGAGTCATGATTTGCTGCATCAGCTGCCGGAGCTTCTTGATTCCTATCATTCTTTGATATGATAATTTGGTTGAGAGAGACTGGTTCGGTTTGCTTTTGGGGTTGGAGTGGAGATAGAGGGGTAGCTGGAGGGAGAGGTGGAGGTGGGAGGGGTAGCATCTTTAGAGAACAGCCAGAAGAAAAACGGATGAACCACTTAATGAACGGGTAAGATGAAGATGGTTGTTTCTTTAAATAAATTAGGAAATTGCTTAAAGTAAGTAAAGGAAAAGAAGCTTTTGATTGAGGGGTAGTGGAGCCAATTTGTTTGTTATTGATATTTGCCAAAGTGTGGTGTAGGTGGAGCTAAAGTTGGGTAGCTTAGATGTCTGTGTTTGAATGATTTTGCTTTTGAAATTGCAGCACTGTTCCTAAAAATAGAAGCGGCCCTATCCTGCAAAGTGCTCAAGGGCTGTTTTTTTGGTCGAAGTTTGTAGTGGCTTTTAATTGGTTAGACTTGTCAAAGCAGTGAATGGTTGATGATGTGATGATCAATACGACTAATGGGTTCGAACTTGGAGCCTATATATGTTATTATAATCGTACCATGTACGTTGCTGGTTTGTCTTATAAAAACTTGTATCCGTTTCTTGTTTAGCCCCTAAGGAAGTATGTGGTGGAAAGTTAGACCTTACTATAAAGAATAATGCAGGAACAAAAGTTTAAAAAGTAAGCCAGTCATGTGTTATGAACTTATGATTCTTATATATGAATTTAACTCTAAATCATCAGAACAGTGAACCGTTAGAGTTGATTTGTCTTTTCCTTCTTTCTTAAGCATTTTTAACATGGAATGGGTGGGTGGGTGGCATGCATAATTTTCAGGCCTAACAATATGCCCTCCCAAGTATTCAAAACAACTGATGCAAAAGATCCTCAAATGTCCTCGACTCTTGATCCGTATCGACAAAAGGCTCGCCCATACGCCTGCCTGGCTGCCATGCCAACCCATGAATGCTTTAGATCAGACTGGCTCGCTGTCCGGCGGGTGGTTGCCGGTCGGGTAGTGACCGTACTGTTGACTAAGCTTCAGTGCTTTGAAAGGTTAAAGATGATTGGCCAAAGAAAAGAAAGGTTGAAGATGCCTCAAAACCTAACTCTCCATGGAAGGGTCAAAACCACGTCACATTGTGTGGGTCGGATTGCCAGGATAACATGAGTAGCCCATTAATGTATGGCCTGGTCGAAATGATAAATAACGGGTCCAACAAACAAGGTGAAACTTAATGACTTGGTGCTTGAGGGATAGGCCAGGCCACAAGAAAATATGGGACTATTAGTTGGGGTCATCATCAAAGGAGAGGTGGAATGTGTGGAATACGTACCGTGGGATGATATCATGTGGGAAATCATTCAATAATATTGTAGTTTGTGGCCAAAGAATATATATGTTTAGCTGTAAAGAAAGCATTAATCATTAATAACTTATATAATATGCAAATATTATCACATGTGAAATATATATGTTCATACGTATCATGTAGTAGAGAAAATTTTGGACTACCTACTCTCCCACAAAAAAAAGAAGGAAAACAACTTTTGACTATAGTTTATGATAGTGCCATATTAGTTTATGTGAAAGCAGATGACCTTGACTTGGTGTTTCATGGCAAGATGATTGGAGAAGGTAGAGGGTGGTAAAAGAAACCAATTAACCTATCTTCTTTGGTTGAATTTGGAGCAATCCGAGGAATTAAATTAAGGCCTCTTTTTTTCACTTTGCTGTGAGAGGGGAGGTGAGCAGAACCTGCTCTCGCTTGACTCTGTCTGGGTCTTAGAGAAACCGTGGTTTTTAAGCTGGGTTTTTATACTCGGACTATACAAGTCAACAAACCGTTGTATTTGTTTAACAACTAGCTAGGTTAGGTGATAGAACTTCTATATATAAATACAGATCCGCCAGCTGAATTGCTATATATATGTTAACACAGAGACACAGAGCTAGTTTCAGTCCAAAAAAAGTTACCATATATATATTACATACTCTATAGTACTCCAACATGAAGGTATGCCTTAATCCAATTCAATTATTGTTTCTAAATTAATTAAGAACAAAACTCGTGCATTTGTGGACAAATGGAATTATTAAACTATATATGGTTAATATTTATAGTTTATTAATTACATTAATGGAATGCAGCAAAAGATAGTAGTGAAGGTGCGAGTGCAGTGTGACAAATGCAGAAGCAAGGCCATGAAGATTGCAGCAGCTGCGCATGGTGTGAGCAAAGTGTCGATTGAAGGCGAAGACAAAGATGAAGTGGTGGTGATGGGAGACGGCGTTGACTCCGTTTGCCTGACCAGGTCTTTGAGGAAGAAGCTTGGGTTCGCCATCATAATCAAAGTTGAGCAACTCAAGGACGATGACGACAAGGATGAAGAAAAGGCTAAGAACTCAACTCCAATTCAGTGGACCACATCATCATATCCAACGCAATGCTATGGAGTAGTGCTTCCTGAATATTAACCAGAACCATGTCAACCACTCAATTGCTCTATTATGTAACATTATATTTCTGCAGATATAGCTTCTATCCTGCTGAAATGTTATCATGCTCAAATTTACTACAAGATCGAAATAGTCTTTGTGACGATCGACACCAATGTCGTATGAAAAGTTGTGATGTGTGACTAAATTTTTGTTTCGGAAGTTATATATATATATCAACTATCAAGTGACGCAATGGATTTTAGTTTTTGTTTCCCCATTCTCCTATATATATATATATAAGGACAACAAATTTTAGAACCGTGATTATTTTCTACTTTTCTCGCTATGTTGATGATTGAAATTTTAGTTTTTGGACTAATTTTGAAAAAAATATATATTTCCTTATGAATAATCAATTATGGGCTATTTAATTTGCTGAACTATTATGAAGGGTAATACTATTTAGCTCAATTTTTGTTTTCAATTACATGGCATCTTTACCTAAGGCTCTATATATGACAACTTTTTTTTTTAGTGATCAAAATAATTAATGTGGTGTGGACTTACTTTGATTTGGAAAAAAAAAGATGGGAGAAATTGGTCAGCATTTTGCTATTATAAAATACTAAAATAATTACACACCTTGTATAGAAATGAATTGGAGCTCATAACTAGATTAATTACAACAAAATTTTGAAAAAGAGATGATCGACTTTTATGTGAGAATCTTGCTAATGATTTGTAAGAATTTGAGTTACTTTTTCTAATTGATTTTAAAATAAATGACTAAATTCCTTCATATATGTGGCTTAAAGCCAATAGGCTCTCAGAAGTCAGAACCATCAGATGCTGCACTAGATATTCTACTTCAACTCATGACCATATATAAATACGGTTCCTGTTTTATTATAATTTATATCTAATTAATTAGTAGTTTAGTACGTATTGAATTACGTACGGTTTAGTATTTGACTCAGTCAACCTATGGCATTACTTGGTTCCAAGCAACTCGTGAGTCGTGACCATATATTTATTTATTAAAATATTTTTTAATAGAGATAATTGGGCCAAGTCGTCTAATAATAATATTTAAAGACGACGAAGCTCCTATAAATACAGCATGCCTGCTGTTACTTTTGTCATTGAAGTACTGGTACGTAGTAACGTAGCAGAGACATAAATTCATAAAGTTTAATTCCGTGGTCCCAAAGAGCTTTTAACATGGTGCAGCAAAGGATAGTTATGAAGGTGCAAATGAACTGTGAAAGACACAGAAGCAACGCCTTGAAGATTGCTGCAGTCGCCAAAGGTGTGAGCAAAGTGTCCGTAAGAGCAGAGAAAGACTTGGTGGAGGTGATTGGGGATGGAGTTGATTCCATGAAGTTGACTATGTCGTTGAGGAAGAAGCTTGGCTCTGCCACCATTTTAAGTGTTGAAGACGTGAAAGAAAAAACTGAGGAAAAGCCAGCTAACCAAATTCAATGGACATCCAGCTATATTCAATATCCCCATTATCCTATGCACTATCAAGTGGTTCATGATGATTATTCACAGCAAACCAATTGCTCCATTATGTAATAAATAGTGTTTTCCATGATTCATTATATCATTTACTCCTACAAAACAGATGTAATCAATAATGCACCAATTGCTCCGTTATGTAATAAATATTGTTTTTCTATGAATAATTATATATTTCTAATCATTTACTCCTTGAAAACAGACGTAATCAATAATGCACCCTAGAGGTGAAAAAATATTGGAATTTGGTCCCTATTCTACACAATACTTTCAAACTTGAATCGCGAGGCAAGAATTTTTTGTTCTACGTATTTTGATGTGAGTAATAATGTTAGAGTATTTAAAATTTATTTTTCCAATTTGAATCTCAATTTATGTGTCATTGCACTTGCCAGTATTTTAATTTTTATAAAATAAATAATACTTTGGGTAGGATATATGAATCAATCAAAAAACTAATAAATCATTTCGGATTGAGTTCTCTAGAACTGCTATGATGTAATGCATCAGGAATAATAAATATTTGCAATTTTGGGTTGACTCGATTGCATAGTATCCGCGTACATAGAAGCTTCATATGACGTACATATGCATTCGTACATCACAAATACTAGTACTTAATTCATTTTGGGTCTTTCAATTATTATGGTTTAGTAGTATTGTTGACTCCTACGTTGTGACAAGACTTCTAGGTTTAAGACTTTGTTAATATATTTATATATGAAGCTTTCACACAAGAAGTTTGAAGTCGAGTTTGTCGATTAATGTTTTCTAAGACCACACAACGCTTTCATGAGCTGTCTGATAAACTTTTATATGAAATGAAATGGAAGACTTCCATTTACTTAAATGTTAAACTTACCACTTGTATGACTTACCAAACCAATATTTGTCTTGTATTTTTTAGGACAGCAGGAAAGAAAAACAGAAAGAACAAGACAATTGAAAGCATTGTGGGTTCAAATTTGAGGGTGGCTTGACTAGTTGAACATAGAGCTGTCTGATAAAAGTCTATATGAAATGAAATGGAAGACTTCCATTTACGCTTAAGATATGCATGACTTACCAGACTAATATTTGTCTTGTATTTGTAAGAAGAGAAAAAGTAGGAAAATGAAAGACAATTGATAGCATTGTGGGTTCAAACAATATATTGACTAGTTGACTCAGATTCAGAGCCCTTAATGTATATTAATTAATTCTACCATATATCACTAGGCTCCTATAAATACAACATAGCATTAGTGATACTTTGCAAGTGAAACAAAGTAATATATTAGACTGCATCAGTATAAAAGGATACATTCATTCCTGTATACATAGATAATAGATCGAGTTTTTAATTTCGTCCCAAGATGATGGTAATATATTTCATGAAAGTTTTACGCATATATATATATGTTTTTAGGCAAATGAAACAAAATGATGACTTTTTTAATTTATGCAGCAAAAGATAGTGATGAAGGTGCAACTCAACTCTGAGAAATGCAAGTATTGCTTTTGGTGCCAAAAAAGTAACATTGAGGAAGGCAAAAGCAGGGCCTTGAAGATTGCTGCAGTGGCCAAAGGTATACATGTTGGATCGAATAATTTAGTGAATATCATTCATAGGATTGGTGTTGATATAAGTATTGGATTACAGGTGTGATCGACGTGTCCATTGACGTAGAGACAGAGCAGATGGAGGTGATTGGAAAGGATGTTGATTCCGTTGAGTTGACAAAGGCATTGAGAAAGAAGCTTGGGTTCGCCAAGATAGTTAGAGTTGTTGAAGTAGTGAAGAAAGCAGAGTCAAAACCAGAACCAGTGCCACTTCCAATTCAATGCACATCAAGCTATATTCATTATCCTCATTATGACGTGGTTTACCGCTGGTGATTTACCACTTTTAATCACTCGCCGCGCTTTCTTAATTTCACTTTTTTACAAACCACCTCAACAACGCCACTTCTCAAATTTTACTTCTCTTATCAAAGTTTGTTTATTTGCTCTATTTTCTCATATGTATTTCCTTTTTTCTTGTTTATGATTAAATATTTATATTTTTTTTTGTATGAAAATTGAATATTCTTGTTGAAAATATTTTTAAAGTAAAGGAAAAAATATTAAAGAAATTTTGCCTAATATTCGTGTTCATACCGTACTTGGCACGTTTCGTACTCATACTAAGCCGGCCCATTCGCTCGTGCCTTGCGGTGTGGTGCTGAAGCTGGCATGTGTGGCACCTCTATCTCTAAGCATATACAACACTTTGAACCCCTCAAAAGTCCTCTTCGGCCCAAGTAAAAGAAGGGCCAGCCCATTTAGAACCTGAAAAATAGGGACTTTAAAATAAATAAATAAAACAGTCCCAATTGAACTGTATGACCTAACTTTATATTTTTACTAAATTGGGTCCAAAGTGAGATGCAGATCCAAAAAGGTGTCTAACCCCGGAAGTATAACTTAACAAAATGGGTGATTTATGGACACCCAAAGTCTCACACCCATCCCCAATATTTTAACCTAATTAAATTTGGAATTTTACAACTAAAGGGTAAAACTAAAAATTGAAAAACCTAAATAAAGTACATGTGCCCAGAAATTTTTCTTTCATTGTCCATCTACTAATTTGGGAGACATATTGTCAAAGACAAATAGTTGAGGTGTCTTTATGATATGACAATTAACCAAAACTGGAAGAGAAGGGTTGTTGTATGGTTGGTTGGTCCATATGCACTGGGTTTGGTGAGTCACCCTATCCAATTGCATAACCATGAAGCACCCATTTGCTTCATCACTCACTGCCGCGCAATGTTCTCTGACAAAATCTGCACTACTACGCTTTTTCTATTTTCCAATAAATAAAATTACAACGCTACCACCTATCCTTGTGACAATCTCCTTCACAGCTACCATTCAAACTTTGACATGCAATTTGATGACTTGATGGGCCGCCATGACCCAATTGTCTTCCCCATTCTAAATTTCTAAACAAAGGTCTCTTTCACTTGTTGCCTGCTGTTTCACCATCTACATATGATCAACGGTCAGGACTCAAGACACAAAGAATCAAGATTATCAATTATTTAATTTGGACCCTCTAATTAATAAGGCACCTCCACAGTTCACAGTGATGTGACTGATGTGTAGACTTATTTATGAACTCCAGACAAAAGGGCCACTAGATCTCATCAAATAAATTACAGTATTTCTCTTTAGAGAGAAACATATATTATCAAATAAAAAATTATATGATTGTAATTATTATAGTATCTAATTTGATTGCAAATTATTGACCAGAACATGAATAGAATCTGTATTTATTGGACCTCCAGCTTTCATAAGTGGATGCAGAGTTATCTGTTGCACCACAAACTTATACTTGAGTCATTGCGTCTGAATTTCAACTTTCAACCATTGTTTACTAAGCAAAACCTTGTAATTGGTTGCTCAGGATCAAATACAATCACATCTTTTATTTATTTGTATATGGTATCTAGGGCTTTGTACTAGTAATCATTCTGGAAGATTAACTTGACCCAATAAACGATTATAAAGAATATATATATATATATATATATATTTTTATGCTTGGAATCCAATATTCATTTTTCTACTGATGGAGAGAATCATCAGATCTATAAAGGAAATTAAGTGTTATGAGAGGTCCTATGTTCCCAAATGAGTGTCCTATATGGGTGTATATATATTAGAGAACATGGTGCTTGGCGTTTAACCAAGAAACTTAAACAACAAAAAACCTCACAAGTGGGCCACTTTTTGTTACTTCCTTAGTGTATGGCAGTGTCTGTGATCATCATCAACTAGCGTGTGTATTATACAGGAAATTTGGAGGACAAAAAAAGATGAATAATATTATATAAGTAATATGTTACTTGCAAATTGCAATACTGGGATGCTTAAAAGGATTCAAGGTTGATATGTCCCACACATAGATACCTTTCTTCTCTACTTCTTGTAAACAATAATCATAATCACACAGTAAATCAGTTGTTCTCCAAATCCTGATAATTAGAATTCGTATTTCTCTTCATTCTTCAATAAACTAATGTCATGCGGTTTAAGATGAATTTAACTTATATTTTTATAAAGTGAATATTGAATTTACTATTATAATTTAATTAATTTCTACCATTCATCATAGTAGACATAAACTAAAAAACTAACCCAAATTTTAATATTATTCTAATTGTATTAATTAAAATCCTTATTTACATTAATGCCTTGGGATTTACACGTTCTTTTCCCTTTTTATTTTTTTGATATGAGATTGATTATTCATGGGAATTACCACCTCTCATATCTCTTTCAGCATCATTTGACCTCAAAGTCACCACACAAAGCCAAATTATCATCTGCATATGCTTTCATAATAAAAACTGCCAAATTATTACTATTCCCAATCCAAGGACATGGATAATTGCTACTAGTTCGAAAATCAAGATGGGCTCAATCTAGTGGTTAAGAACTGCTTTTAAACTACCACCAGTCCACCACTATGCCCTTTATTGGTAAAAAGTCATTTTCTGACATAAATATTTTAAATATCTATGAATATATTATTTGTGCTCTTATGATTTCTCAATTGACAATATATATTCTCCTAATAATTAGATTGACTGATGGCCACCCCGTGCAAGCATGACCAAATTTGTATTAAATACAGTTTGGTAATTACACTACACATAATAAATGTACAATTAACTCAAATATTGTAAAAGGAATATATACTTTGCTTCAAAGCACCAAAATGAAGGGAAAGTCCTTTCCATTCCAAGCATACCCTTACGTTCACACAAACCCATGCCAATATGCCATGAACAAGTAATGAGAAACAAACCAAAATCCATCTAAATAAATATAAAACCCAAAATACCCCTCGTCCCATCCTTCTCCTTAAGTAGTGCGTAAGCCAACAAATCACTCCCATACCACCCACCTACGCCCCCCTCTCTCTCTCTCTCTCAAGTCTCAGCCAAAACAACCTTCACTATCAATGGCTTAAACAAACGCCCAAAGCAATGCTTGCGTGCCCGAAACCATTCAAAGAACCTTCTGGAAAAATATTGTAAGTTTGGAAGTATACTAAAGATCTAATTTTCCAAAAGAACCGCAACCCACAGAGATTTAAACACCAAAATCAAAACCCGTATTGAAAAACTTTTTATCTTAGTAGCAGTCCACAGAGGAAGAACAGAGAGAAACAGAGGAAAACAGAGAGAGAGAGAGAGAGGGAGAGAAGAGAGGTTGTGTGTGTGTGAGTTGATGCTAATGAGAAGTGAGCATTGTGTGAATTGTCAACCTGGGAAAGCCCGGAGAGTTTCTGTTCGAGGGTATCTTCGATTGCATCCATGAAATCACGACGGCCTTGGCTTTCTCTGCTGCTAGGATGAGCGATTCAGCTTACAGAGTCGAAACGACGTCGCGTCTTGCCCAATGGAGGATCGACAACTTGTCTTCCTGCACCTACCGCAAGTCTGATCCTTTCAAAATTGGCAAGTGGAATTGGTCAGTTACAAAAACCTTCTCTGAATAATCTTTTTTTCTTTTTGTATCTTTTTCTATTTTTCACCAAGATTCTTGCTTTGTCCAAATTGATGATCATCGAGCTCGAAAGCCATGCAAGATTAGTGTTAATTTAGTACTACCCATTTAAATTTCATTCATGTTATGAGGGGTGGGATTAAATTTTTAACCCTCTGATTGGTAGATGGGAAAATTTCTCTGTTCTTGCTTTATATATTTTCTGGGGTGGAGTGAATTTTAACCTTTTCCTCTTTCACTTTATGTGTGGGGTTTGAAATGTAGGCACTTATCTGTAGAGAAGAACAGGGTGTTGTTTGTTAAATTGTACCCAGAGATATCGAATTTAACGAGAGATAATCCGCCGATTGCATCTTTTATCATTCGAGTAGTCTGTTCTGTGGGTGATCGCAAGGCCTTAACTCATCCAGGTAACCCCTAAATTTTGATAACGTTAGAAATTCACTTCTCCCTGTTTTTTAATCATACCAATTTTTTACTTTTACACTAATAACTGAGGCTATCTTTTACATCTTTGTAGAAATTATAAACAAAAAGATCAAGAGCAATGATGATTTTGTTTGGGCAATTGAGGTTCCCTTAACAGGAAAATTCATCATTGACGTTGAGTTCCTTGATTTGAAGACTGCGTCTGCAGACGTAAGCATCTGATCATAAGAACTAATAACACTATATATTTGCTATATATCACATTTTTCTGATGAAAGTGAGATGAGGGTGAACAAAAGTCTAATAAACAAGAGTGTGCTGACTTTACCTTCTTAATTTAACAATGTATAGGGTGGAGAGCCTTGCTCCATCTGGGCTGAAGGAGTGACACAAAAACGATCAAATGCAACAGCTCTTGCGTCCCTTGGTCGAATGTTGACAGAAGGCATCCACACAGACATCATAATTAACACGTCTGATGGGAGCGTTGGAGCCCATCGTGCAATTCTTGCTGCAAGATCACCTGTTTTTCGGAGCATGTTTTCACATGACCTCATAGAGAAGGAACTGTCTACCATAGACATCTGTGACATGTCAATTGATGCTTGCCAGGCTTTTCTGAATTATATTTATGGGAACATCGGACATGAAGAATTTCTGACTCACCGGCTGGCACTGCTCAGTGCTGCTGATAAGTATGACATCTCTGACCTCAAAGAAGCATGCCATGAGAGTCTTTTGGAAGATATTGATGCTAAGAATGTACTTGAGAGGCTTCAAAATGCATCTCTATATCAATTGCCGAGACTGAAAAGCAGCTGCATGCGGTATCTTGTGAAGTTCGGTAAGATATATGATATCCGGGATGATTTCAATGCATTCTTGCAATATGCAGACAGGGACTTGATAGCAGAAATCTTCCATGAAATTCTTAATGCCTGGAAGGGTTTCTGAAGCCTAAAAAAACTAAAGAATGGAACCGTAAGTGTGGTTAGTTCTACTGTATCCTATTATGTCCATGAATATGGATTGTTAGTAGTGTACTAGTGTGTAGGATTTGTTGTCATGATGATTCTTTAGTCAATCTCTTCATGTACATATAAATTGGTTCTCATGACATAATGTTGTCATCCTTGTTTACAGAAACAAATATTCTTGAGTTAAAAAATGATGGTTAAATGATTTCATATTTTGGTTTCAGAGTTTATGAGGATTTTATTTGGTCAATTCGATACTCATCCATTATAAAGTCAGTTTCTGAAGGCTTCCCCGTTGAATCATTTCAAGCAGGCTAGTGGGTACTGATATTGAGTTCTTTCATTTTTCTAGGTAACACAGGCCAAGTGAGTTTGTAAGCCTATATGGAAATTTCCATGCCATATTTTTCATCTTTTCTGGAAAAATTGAACAGGAAGCTAAAACAATGATTTCATGCATATTAAAATAAAGCTCGCATTCTGCAGAGTATTGCAATCATTAATATTCAATAGGAACAAAGTCGAGCATTTGTTATTCAGTAATGTGACCCAAGTTACCTATCATGTAATTCTCAAGAAAATCCAAAACGTAGAGCTAACAAATAATAAAGATAAAGTAGTACGGGAATTATTTGTTCTTATTATTCAAGAAACTTGAACTCAGCGTGAGCAATACAACCACCAGGGCATGTTTTAGAGTTTTTACAGTGAGAAGGTGTTTGTGCTATATTTTTGCGCCTCCGAAACCATTTTTCAGCTGCTACGATTTGGATAAAATTTTAATCGGATTTTGGGAAAATATCAAGAAAATGATATTATCATAATAGTTTAGATGTATGCCGTCATAATTGTATTGGATTTCATTTGATACACCAACGGTCTCTAGGTTTTAAAGGTTTTAATTTTGGCAATATGAACAACAACGGCTCCAATATTAGCAAGGGTGAGTCACACAACCCAAGATTCTAGATTTGTCCAAACTGATGATCATGTTCATGAAAATTGAAAGCCATGCAAGATCACCCATTAACATTTTGATCATCTATATATTATTCATCATGGACTGAAATTTATCCATTACAGTAATGGCAATCATATAATATGGTTGTCTAAAAGTTAAAACTGCATGGGCAATTTTTTCTTTAGATAAGAAGGCCAAGGACATTTTTGTCTATTTACGCAAACCTAGTTGCAGGCTTGAATGGGCCTAAATGCAATTTTGGCCCATCTACAGAAACAAGTGAGATTTCAACCTGGATTTTAATTTTAATTTTTTTTTCTCTTAGATGAGAGACGTGACCATACCACTATAGCCGATCTATGTGATCAATGCTTGTGCTAATTTGATTGATACTATTTCTCTGTATTTAATGTTTATGCTAATTTTTTGGGTCCTATCCTATGTAATCAATTATTTTTTATTGCCAAAAGATTTGGCCAATCACTTAACTGATACTCCCCAAACGGTTAAAATTTGACAGATGAAGGCCATAATTTTTGAAAAAACATGAGAATATCATCCCTTATGCTTCATAAAAAACACTTTTATTTAAATTTTGCCAAAAGCTCTTTTAGTCAAAAGAACATGGAAATTTAAAAATTTTATAAAAATTTTAAATGCTTCATATAAGAGCACTTAAAATCATTTAAAAGTACTTTTATAATTCATAATAACTTTTAAATTTTTTTGTCAAATGCTACTAAAAGCACTTTTATTATGCTTTCTCAAATTTCCTTCTTGAAGCCACTAATTTGTTACTGCCAAAATCTTCTTTCCCAACCATGTATATCCACTAATTAGTATGTACCCAAATAAATAAATATATGTTTCCATAAATTATAAGATTATACAATTATTATTTTCTCCAAAATTAGTCCAAAATGGCAAGACTTTCCGTTATTAATGTAGAAGGAAAGAAATTTTGCTTCCAAAAACAGGCAAAAGCAGTGCTTTAAAAACAGGGGAAAGCAGAGCCACAATGCACTTCACTTGAGAAAACCAACTCGGGCAACAGAGAACATTCAAAGAAACACAATGGGCCATTCAGTTCTACCTCCCTTTTTTCTCTCAGTTCTTCTTTTCTCTCTTCTTCAGATACCAACCCATGCTGCTAAAAAGGCATGCATGCATTGCATTTTTGTTTTGTTTCCCTTTATATGATAATATGATTATAAGTCTTTGTTCTTCTAGTATAGTTGTAGAAGTTTCATTGTAATGAATTCTACTAATGGCCTTGAAATTATTCTTTCTTTCAGTCTTACATAGTGTACTTAGGAACGCATGCCCATGGCTCGGACCTTTCGTTAATTGATGAAGATAGTGTGACAAATTCTCATTACAATTTGTTGGGAACATTCTTGGGAAGGTATGAAATTATACATAACTTCTGTGCAGGCTTTGTTTTTTTTTTTTTTTTTTTTTTNATTTTCATGTTTAACTTGTTCAAATTTTGTTATTTGTCTCAATTTTTTGAACAGCAATGAGAAGGCCAAGGAAGCAATATTTTACTCCTATACCAGAAATATCAATGGCTTCGCCGCAATTTTGGATGACGAAGAAGCCGCTGAGATTGCAAGTAAGAATTTAAACTCAATGTGTTTTCTGGAAAGTCGTTTTTAATATTTTTGAAATCAGTTTTAGAAGTTCTATTAAATTTACAGTTTGCTCTGTTTTCTCTGTTTTCTATGTTTTCTTTTAATGACAATGCCTATCATGTTCAATTGTAGAGGACCCAAATGTTTTATCTGTGTTTCCAAACAGAGGAAGAAAATTACATACGACCCGTTCATGGGATTTTCTTGGATTGGAAGAAAATGGAGCAATTCGACCTGGCTCGATTTGGAAGAAGGCACAGTTTGGTTCAAATACAATTATTGGAAACCTTGATACAGGTAATTTTAATTCATTTTATAATTTTTGGTATATAGGTGAAGTTATATTGAACTGCTTGGATTGTATGTTTGGCGACATCCTGTGCTTTTCTTAGTAACTGTCTAACCATTGAATGTTGCATGAGTTTTTGACACTTGATTTGATGTGTACACGTTTTTAGCACATATATTTTCTTCGAATTAAAACTTGAAGTTGACTATGAGAAATGCTACTTCGTTTTATATTATGATTTATGATGATGCTTTCACCTAACCAAATTAGATCAGCGTTTTCATATCAGATAAATTGACTGAAGTGAAATCTGATATAAGTTCAAATAAAACATTTATAATCTTGAAATGCTACCAACCCATTATGGCATTTTGCATAATGATTTTAATATTTTACAGAATTCAGGCACAATGGATTGTCAACCAGCCATGTTAATGCATTTTTGTTTTACTTTTAACTTCAATTTATCTTAATTTTTCGAAATTAACTACTATGAGAATTCAATTTAGTGAACAGAACTGCTTGTAATTTCTCCCTCCATATATTAATTTCTTGTGTGTTTCTAATATAGTTTTGCTTTATATGAACAATTGAAGAAATGGATCAATGAAAAATAGGTCTGGGCTATACATAGTTACTTTTGCTTCCATTATGCATAGTATATTAATTCGTGTGCCACAGTGTTGATTGTCAATCATGTTTTTGAAAATCTCCTTTGGCTGCCTTCTTTTCTTCAATGGGTTTGTGACTTTGTGGTAGGTGTTTGGCCTGAATCAAAGAGCTTTAGTGATGAAGGGATGGGACCTATCCCATCCAAGTGGCGTGGAATCTGTCAGCTTGACACCAACGACAAAGTTCGTTGTAACAGGTCCATTCTCCTTTCCCAGTACCTCTTGCTGTTCTTTCTCTAATGCCAAATTTCTATGGTACAATATATATAGATTTGGGGAGGGCCTGTTTTGCCTCATAAGTACTTAATAGTCTAGCTAGCTACACCATGCTTTGAAATAGTGGATAAACTAATGCTAAAGTGGCTTGCCTTTGGCTAAGCTTTGTTGGGTTTCTTATATACCACTCAATCATTCAACTTATTGAAGATACAGATCTGTGAGTTTTAGTTGCTGACTTTGGTTTTTATCCTAGGGTTTATGGGAGATGATGTATTGTATCCCATGGATAACTTACTTTTGGAAGTATCAGTTTGCATTGATACCTGCTGGTTACATGTATGATCTAACAAACTAACTTTATGATAAAGTTCTCTAATTGTATCTTCGATCCACCTCTGTTTATATTATGGTATACTTTTGTTTACAATTTATCAATGCAACTCCAAATATTTGGAATTATGTGATGGGAAGAATTTCGAGGACAACCAAAATGGCTTCCTCTTTATTTATCCACATTGAGGGGCTTTTGTTCGGTCCTTACCATGCTTGGAGTTGACTGAACTCCCTCCACCAAATCTCTCAAAGTCAAACTGATCATAGTTTATGTTGCACATTTTCATCACATGCAGACGAACACCGACTATGCCAGCCATGTCGATCTGTGTCACACAGGGACATTTTGGAGTACTCATCTAATATACATACATTATTAATTATTATTATACTATCATACATTATTAATTATTATTATACTATCTATCACTTTTGTACGGATGTGCATGAATATCTCGCTTTCATGTATAACCAATGTTTGTGTTAACTTAGATTTGGGGTCAGAGACTCGAGGCTCTCCGATTTTCGAAAAATAGGGTGCATTGTACAGTGCTTATTTATTTAATATCATTCACATGGCTATGTTTTCCAGTTAAAGAAAACTTTTCTTGCCAGCTAAATACACGTTTTGCTGATAATGAAAATGTAATTCCCATTTTCATTTATGCAGGAAGCTTATAGGAGCAAGGTACTTTAATAAAGGTTACGCCGCATTTGCAGCCACTCTTAACTCCTCCACTGTCCCCAAGTCCATCCGGCCCACGGCACGTGACCACGAAGGTCATGGTACACACACCCTTTCAACAGCTGGTGGCAATTTCGTTCCGGGAGCAAGTGTTTTTGGTAATGGCAATGGCACTGCAAAGGGTGGATCACCGAAGGCTCGTGTGGCTGCATACAAAGTATGTTGGCCGCCAATCAATGGCAACTCTTGCTTTGATGCAGACATCATGGCCGCCTTTGATGCTGCAATCAGTGATGGTGTTGATGTGCTTTCGGTGTCTCTGGGTGGTGATGCTTCAGAATTTTTTGACGATGGGATTTCAATAGGGGCCTTCCATGCAGTTGAGAATGGCATTGTTGTGGTCAGCTCAGCTGGCAATTCAGGGCCTATTCCGGGGACAGTTTCAAATGTGTCGCCGTGGATGTTCACAGTTGGAGCTAGCACAATTGATCGCCAATTCTCTAGTTATGTTGCTCTAGGCAACAAAAAGTATCTCAAGGTGTTCCTATTGACGCCGTCACTATTTTTTTCTTAATTTGAATGCCATAATGTGACAGTGGATGTATTAATTAATGGTTGTGCTGAATAGTACTACCCTTTGTTATTGTTGTAATCTGACAGTTGCTGTGTTATTTAACGGTTGTTCTAATGATCCTCCAATTTTTAATGCCAGGGAGCAAGTCTTTCCCCTGGAAAATTGCCATCTAAGAAGTTCTATCCATTGATAAGTGCAGCAGATGCTAAAGCTGCTAATGCATCTGCTTCAGATGCGTGAGTACCTCCAAATTTTATTTTATTTTTTCTGATTATATGGTTCTGCACTTCTGAATAATCTTCATCTGGACCATTGCTTATTAATCCCTGCAGTCAGCTCTGTAAGGCTGGAACCCTTAACCGGAAGAAGGTGAAGGGGAAAGTTTTGGTCTGCCTTCGAGGGAAGAATGCAAGAGCAGAGAAGGGTCAGCAGGCTGTTGTTGCAGGCTCTGTCGGAATGATTTTGGTTAATGATAAGCAAAGTGGGAATGAAATTGTGGCTGAGGCTCACTTGCTCCCAGCTTCACATGTCAATTATACTGATGGAGAATCTGTCTTTGCCTACATCAAGTCTACCAAGTACTCGTTTAGATCTTTCACTATGTTGTTAACCAGAACAGTTCATGATTAATGTTCTGGCCTCTCATTTAAGCCAAATTTGTGTTCATCAGGACCCCTATGGCTTACATAACTCCTATCAAGACTGAACTAGGAACAAAGCCAGCTCCATTTATGGCTGCATTCTCATCTAGGGGACCTAACACCATTGAGCCATCAATCCTTAAGGTATTCTTGGTTAGTCTTTGTTGACTTCTTCTGTGTGTAATATCTGTTGATATTCTCTTAGAACTTAATCTGTTTTTTTACATCAGCCTGATATCACAGCACCAGGTGTGAGTATAATTGCTGCTTTTGCCGAAGCAAAAGGGCCATCTGATCTGGATTTTGATAAGCGTCGGATACCTTTTAATGCACAATCTGGAACTTCAATGTCATGCCCTCATGTATCTGGAATCGTTGGTCTTCTGAAAATACTTCACCCGTCATGGAGCCCTGCTGCTATTAAATCTGCAATCATGACCACCGGTACATTTTTTGTTCTTTTTTTGGTTGAGAAACTAGAATTTTCACTTTTGCAGTAATTTGTCACAGTTGCTCTTGAATTCCCAATTATTATTTTTCTGCTTTGTTTGCAGCAAGAAAACGAGATAACAACATGAAGGCAATGTTGGACTCAACCAAGGTCCCAGCAACACCATTTGCTTATGGTGCAGGATATGTTCAACCAAACCGTGCGATGGATCCTGGACTTGTTTACGACTTAACCACTGATGATTACTTGAATTTCTTATGTGCTCGTGGCTACAACGAATTTCAGCTCAAATTATTTTCTAATAAGCCGCACAAGTGCTCCAAGGCATTTACTCTGGCTGATTTTAACTATCCTTCAATTACAGTTCCAGCTCTCCATGTCAGGTCGGTCACCATAACTAGAAGAGTCAAGAATGTTGGTCCTCCTGGCTCATACACAGTGCAAGTTAAGCCTCCAGCCGGAATTTCTGTTTCAGTCAAGCCTAGCAGCTTGCAATTCAAGACCATTGGTGAAGAGCTGAAGTTCAAGGTTACTTTGAAGGCTAAGGTTGAGGGTCCCAAAGACTATGCATTTGGAGAGTTGAAATGGTCAGATGGGAAACACATTGTCAGGAGTCCTATTGTTGTGATGCACTACTAGAAATGACACAAAGTAGTCAAATCAATTCATGTTCATTATTGGCTAGAGCCTTCAAAATAAGCAGAATTAGAGATTAATTAGATGTAGAAAAATTGAATGAAGGAATTGATGGTGAATGTTCAAAAGGAAAGTATTTATTTGGTTAATTATCATTTAGACATGTTTTCTTTCTCTTGTTTGTACTCTCAAACAATATACTTAGTATGCTAATGATTACTGGTGATTGATTTAAAGGATTACATTTGTCTGGTTTTACACAATGAATTATTTTGTGTGCCACAACATGCTACCCCAAGACCTGAAAACATTTGGCCATAGTAGCATATGCTTTTATAAAAGTTCTAAATGGCTAGAAATTTAAAATCTGAGACTAAGATTTGAAAACAAAAAAAGAAAGTGAAGAAGAATATTAATTGTAGTCTTAGAGTCTACCATCATCTGAAAGATGCCTCATAACTTTTCTAGTTATCAGTGCCATAAATTTTAAGGATATGCCAATTATTCGGCATACAGAGAATTTAGAGAAATACACTTTAACCAGCTTTGTAGCCAACTTTTGAGAACAAACTAACCAAAGCAATGGTGCTTTCAACTCTGCCTCCCTTAGTCCTACCAGTTCTTTTGTTCTCGCTGTTGCAGACACCAGCCTTTTCAACCAAAAAGGCAAGCATGCACTTCTCTTGATCTGTTGCTACATTTGCACAATTTTTTTAATATAATAATTATATTTGTATGAATTTCTGAGGGGTCTGCAGTCATATATAGTATTTAGGAGCACATTCACATGCCCGGAACCATCATTGGATGATCTTGATTGTGCTAGAAAATTTCATTACAATTTTCTGGGGTCTTTCTTGAGAAGGTATAGAAGCTGCAGTGATATTTCTGATTTGAACCTCTGCAGTAAAAGTATATTCAACTACATATTTTGAAAATAAACAAAACTTAAAGTAAGTAAGCAATAAGAACGCCAAAGATGTGATTTTCTACTCCTATAGGCTTTACTAGACATATTAATGGTTTTGCTCCACTTCTTGAAGAGGAAGAAGCTGCAGAGATTTCTGGTAAGTAGTGACAAATTTCACTTATATATTTCTCTTTTATTCTCTCAAACTTGTTTTTCTCCTGGTACAACCCGAATGCATATAGTCAGGACCACATTTTTTAAATTGCAATGTATTTGTGAGGATGCAGAGCATCGAAATGTGGTATAGTTTTTTTAAACAAGGGAAGAAAACTGCAAACAACAATCATGGAATTTTCTTGGATTACAGAGAAATGGTCTAATTCCTTCAGACTCCATTTGGAACGAACGAGGCAAGGTTTGGTGAAGATAATAATTGCAAACGTCGATATACGAAAAACACTTTTGGGGGGTGGGGAAAGAAAACTTGTGGGTACGTTTAGAAGCCTTAAATATATTTAGAAGTTCAATGTTAAAGCCCTTGGTGGCCGGAGCCCGCTAAAGAGCCCACGTGCTTATTTAACGATAAATCTGGCCCAATCCATATCCAGAAGTGTAGGCTTATTATATCCGCATCACTATTTGGGAATAATAGCAAAACCCTAGCTATTCTTGTTCTTCTTTCGAGCCTCCAAGGTCAAGTTTTTACTCGATTGCGGACCAGGTACTCTCTTTCTGTTGTAAACATTTAATATTTCTCTTTGTTGTTTCTTAATTTTAATCAAATTAGACTATTAGAGACCTAAGTTTTTGTGTGTGTGGTTGAAAAAGCAGTTCCTGCTTGTATATTTTGCACCACTTGGTTGAACTTTCCAGAAATTTCTGTTTTTTGATTTGGGTCTCCGTCAATTTCATGCTTATTATATTTCGAGCTTGATAAGTAAATTTTTGGGCACCTTTGTTTAAATTGGGATTACTTACTCACTTCAATCACGGAATTTAATTTTTGTTAGTTATAATCTTTGAATTATTTTAGAGGTGGGTTTATTGAAGCACTCTGTGAAATATGTATAACCATTGAATTCGTAGACCATGAAGTATCTGTGTAAGTTATTGGCATCATAGGTACTGAATGTTCCAATGGAGGTTTTAATTGTGAAAAAAAACTGTTTTAGTCTTTTAGATAAGGCAAGGTTGATTTGTGTTATAGTGACATATGCAGGGTGTCCTATACTTCAGTTATTTTATTGAAATGGAGCTCAATTAGAATAGATGTTTTTAGTTGGTAAAAGTGGTTGAATACAGATTGCTGCTTGTATGCTGTTATATTAATTCCGAAGTCTTGAACAACCTTTCATTAATTTTTTTTGAAGGGTCATAATCAGCGCAGTTAAAAATGCAGTCCAAGGAGGCTCCTACTTCTATGGAAGTTGAAGCAGTTCCATCTGTACCAAATTCAGCATCTGGGTCTTTGCCACCCAAGCCAAAGTTTGAGCCTTTGAAGGCTCATGAGATGTCAGATGGTCAAATCCAATTCCGGAAAGTCTCTGTTCCCCCACATCGTTATTCGCCTCTCAAGAAAGCATGGATGGACATATACACCCCAATTTATGAGCAGATGAAGATAGACATCCGTATGAATTTGAAGGGTCGTAAAGTTGAGTTAAAGACTAGAGCTGACACACCTGACATTAGTAATCTACAGAAGTGCGCTGATTTTGTTCAGGCTTTCATGCTGGGGTTTGACGTGATAGATGCCATTGCCCTTTTGCGTATGGATGAGCTCTATGTGGAGTCTTTTGAGATCAAGGACGTTAAAACACTTCGTGGGGAGCACTTGTCTCGTGCTATAGGAAGACTTTCTGGTAAAGGTGGCAAAACAAAGTTTGCAATTGAGAATGCTACAAAGACAAGGATTGTGATTGCTGACACCAAGATTCACATATTGGGCTCTTTTGCAAATATTAAGGTTGCAAGGGATTCTCTTTGCAGCCTTATCTTAGGGTCCCCTGCTGGAAAAGTGTATTCAAAATTAAGAGCAGTTACCGCCAGATTGGCAGAAAGGTTTTGATTTGCGTTTGTGGTAGAGTGTTTGTTATGCATTTCTTATATCCAATCATTATTTTGAGTATTCTGAGGTTGAGTGTGGCTCCGCAACAAAAGGAAAGAGTTTTAGGAGATTTTGTAACTTGATAAGACATGACATCTTGTAAGAATTTTCTTTTTGGTCGAAACATTTTGTTAGAATTAAATTCACAATTATAAATCTGTTTCATTTTAATCAATGATAGATTAAACTTGTCATGAGAATTCTTGTGGTGATTTAAAGTAATAGCTTGTCTTATGAACTTTGGCAAGCATCTGAAGGAACCTTAAATAATGTGTATATGTATTTTTATTTTTTTCTTCCAAGGAGTACAATGATTTTTATGTATGTTTCCGAACTTTTAAAAGAAAATCCCAATAGCATGAAGTTTTCATCTGAAATTTTTGGACCTCCTCACAAACTTACCTGCTTCTTGGCTATACAGCTCGAATATGGGACGACAAGAAAATGGATCTCTAACCTACCTTTGTTTGACGGCTGCAGTGGTGGATGATACTGTGCTTCGCTACAGATATCGACAATATTGTGCTTGGCGGTAGGCCGACAAAGAATCTGCAGCAAGAAGCAAGCGCTAAAAGTTGGGAAGACGAAGGTGTGTGAGAGTCGAACGGTGGACTTACTGGTCTATTGGCGGAATTCCATGTCTTTAAAGTATACATATAGAGAGGTATTTTGATCACAAACGCTATTAGAGTAAGTTTGGGCCTAGAAGGTCAAAAAAGCTTAACATGATTCCATGAATGGAGCTATTTAATTAAATTACCCAAGAACTTTGGTGGAAGAGCACTCAGGTACTTGCTCAGCCACACAAATTCAATCCAAAAAGGTAAACAGACTAGCAGGGGCCAAAAAAGAGATGCAAAATAAAATTAAAACTCTCGAAAATCTCCCCAATCTTGGAACTGATAATGGTTTACTTTTTATACAGTCCAACAGTACCCGTTTGTGGAAAGTTAACAGAATGCTAAAGGCTAAATGAAATTTCCAACAGTTCTCGTTTGTGGGTATCAATAGATTAAATGAAATTATAACAAATACACAATTTCAGCTTGCACTTTTGTAATTACGTTCTGAATCTAAGCATTATTCCAACAGTATATGAGTTTTAGAGGTATATAGTTTGATCAGCCCCCAAAAAGATACCCTGCCGCTTGTTCTTCATTACCATCAAAAAATTTAAGAGCTTGTATTACTGCATCTCTCCCAAACCCTAGCTCAACAAGCTTTGCAACTTTAGCTTCAAAATCCGGTCCCTGCACCCACATCATTACCAAACAGATTTTTCAGAGGCTGATAAATTGACCATCAACTCAATCAAACTTCATTACAGATTGAATGACCAGAGATGAATGAGGTGCACAAACAGGATGCATTATGTCAACAATGAAGGTTAAATAACAGCTGGAAGTAACTTGTGAACAACCGAGATTAGCCAAACATAAACAGTACAGCAGAGGTTAGATTTCTGAGAAGTTAACAGAAAGCTAAAGAAATTTACCTGAGTCATATCAGCACGAGCACTTCCTGTGTCAAATGTTAAACAAAAATGAACATCACTTCAGTTATATATGGAAAGACATCATTAAGACACTGCAAATTTCCAAAAGTAAGTATCCCCTTAACCAAGATCAAACGAGGGCAAATAAACTAAATTACATCTCATTGACACCCATAACAAATGCAACCAATTTCCAATACTAACCAGATGATTGCCCTCCTGTTGGTACATTTTTGCTCTTATCTGTCACCTGAAACAGATAATAGTGTTAATCCAAAAAATGAATTTGCAAATTATAAGTCCAAAAGGTCAACTGCCTCCCTAGATTTTGAAAACTTCTATAGACCCTAAATATATCCTAGTGAATGCATGATCCAAAAATCCATGCTATATCTACTAAACCAGAAACTGGAGGGAACAAGAAACAAAAAAACAAAAAAAGGGAGCCAATTTGCAGTCCCATATAAGAGGAAAGATCAAATTGGTTTAATGGTTAACTCCACAATATTGTTCCACCAAAGTCTTATTATTAGACTATTCAGGGTATGCATTCAGTGATTGGATATAGCAGCAGACTGATTTAAGAAATCAGCCATTGCAAAAATCAAGAACTGTTGACTTACGGGAAATCCTGAGCTGGATACTTCCTTGGGAAACCTTTCTTCATCCAGAAAACGAGATGGGATGTCTTTTTCTGAAATTAGTACATAATTTAATTTTTAGTGGGATCCGAAAGAAAGAAATTCATGCAAATGAGGGAAATCAAAGGACCAACCTTGCATTTGGCCAAAAAAAAAAAAAGGACCAACCTTGCAAAAATGGTACAGAAACTTCTCCACCACCAACTCTCAAAACATTCTTGTTCAAATCTATAATGCACTGAACACATCGGCAATGTTAGGAGAGTGAAAAATCTATTAAATTTCATTAATTGGAACCACTGAGATGGACAGCTATCAAAGCATTCGACCATGGATGCTACCTGATGCTTACGGAGCATATCCAGCCCAAAGAGAAATTCCATATTGGGAGCATCCAATACCAGGAATGAGCAAGGGTAAAATATACTCCCAATCTACATGAACAATGTTAAAAAATAAGTTTGATTTATTAGAATAGTATTGAATTGTTAAAGAAAAACCTGCCACTCAAGCAACCATCTCAGACAGTGTACTATGATATGGGAAACATTTATCATATGATGATACCTTGATTGGAGCTACATGTATTCGACCCAATATCTCCGATTGACCAACTCCATGAGCAATACCCTTGTAACGTTGATCTAAAAGCCTCAACAATCTAGATAATTTGATGCCCAAAAGAACACAACATTAGGCCTTTGCTTTTATCACTTGCAGTATTAATAAAAATACAAAACCAATGGCATTTCTATTAAAGAAAGCTGCAATAAAGAGTTTAAACTCCTTTCACAGAAAAAATTGTTAATAGGGTTGATCACAAAAGGTAAATTTGAGTAGTTAAAGTGGTATGATATACAGTAGCAAGTGAAAAACTATCTACTGAGACTGTTAGAGAACTACCTTGTAATGTTCTCTCATGATCCAAAAAAACACCATCATCCTCTCAAAATCATCCATACATTTTGAGCATGTTTAAACCACTGAATTTATAGCATGAAATGCACAACCACACAACTAATAGAAAATGGGCCAGCGGCCAACAAGCAGGATAGCATTGGCACCTAAATTGCTAATCCAAACAGGCATTCATTCTTAATAAAAGGTGCATATGCATACATGCATGTAAGAATAGGCAAACTTACATATGGATAAATATTACACTTACATATATTATCCCAAATAAAACATTATCAATTTGATTATGAATATCTTGTGCGAATGAATTATCATAACCAGTATTAGTTTAAAATTTTCATACCCACAACGCTCAGCACAGCTTTTTGATATAATTGTTGACTGAGCTCCACTGTCAACAAATGCCTGGACACAAGTGAAAATAAAGATATAAACTATATACTTTTGGATTTTTACTTTAAGAAGAAGAGACAAACAAAAGAATGAGTAACTGAGAATACTAGTGGAGATGCATAATCTCAATCCAATTGTGCAGAAAGCATAAAGGGCAGTCGAATTAAGTAAGATATATCACGGAAGGCAACAAAAATGACACAAAGCATTCAAGCATTTAGTCATCTCATATACATTGAAATGAGTGAAAGAAGAGTAAAGTGCAAACCAGATACCTTCAATGGGACGCCATTAACTTCCATGTCAACATACAACATAACCTGAAAAGTCACATAAAGCATCAACCTAATTACCAAAACAACTTTTTAAAAAATAACAGAGGATAGAGGAATATTGACACTCATACATACCACCCTTGCAAAAGCTTCAGGGTTATGCTCCAGAGCAGCAGCCCAGTTTTCATCAATTCCTTTCTGCAAAGAAAATTAGCAATATTGATAACAATCAAAACAAAACAAAAAAAATCAAATCATGTGCATTTAAAAATTGATTTTGAAAGTATGTTACTAGTGCAAGTATTTAATGAAAAAACAATTTACAGCTTCAGGTGATTAAAGAAACTGTGGAGTTGAATTATCATTTATGAACCTCATACCTTTGGCAAAGAAAGTACCACTGACCTGTCGAATAGCAGCTTCAATTTTCTTCTGGGCCTCAACATCAAAAGGATCTGCATAAAGAAGAGCCTGCTCACAAGATATAGGTAAACAGAAACTACATCAATTACAGTCAGATTGTAACTTATGTCAAAATTAATACTCAATAAGTAACATAGGATAAACAGGCATACTCACAGAATTAGACATTGCAAGATCATTTAAGATTAACATTACCATATTTCTTTGAAAATTCAAAATTACCATATGGTTATACGTATTAATTACATTGTAAAGTATGGGGACAGATTACCTCAAAGGCCATATAAAGCAGCAATTATCCTACAATGACTATGAATCTATGATAAGCACAGGAAAAGGTAACTTACAAGCTCCTCGTCTTGTTTCCGTCGGAGTTCAGATTTTTGGCGATGACGCTCTCGCAAAAGTTCCTGCAGTCTATTGAGATCATTTCCAAGAATAAGTTGTGCTAATTCAGGATCACTCTGGAAGTTCCACATAAAAGGATAAGATTGTCAGAAGATGCAAATTTGAAAACTCTGCAACAAACAGTTTAAACTTTCCAAATAACATTGCTGAAATTACAGAAAAAAAAATTTAATTCATTTAATTGCTGTATCTTTAGATGCACCATATTGCAGGGTCCACAACCTTGTCCAAAACCAAATAAAGAAATTGAAGAAAAAGAATACCATTCTACCTGAAACAACTGCCCTATCAAATTAGAATCATTCCTAATGTGCTGCTGGAAAGCTCCTGGGTTTACAGCAGACCCATCTGGATTGAAGCTCAAATCATTGGTAGAAGCACTGGAATATATTTATACGCCCATTAAATTCATAAACACTATTGGGGAACCATAGAGATGAACAATAATTATTGATAATTATTGTAAATGATGAAGTGGGTCAAGTATACCTAGATGCAGCATCGGATACCATCATTATCAAGTCTTCATCTTTGACACCAAGGGCACTCAGCTTCTCAAAATTCCTCATCTCCCTGCCATTATATAGCAGCTGTTGTTTCTGAAGCAGCACCCGCGTCTGCTTATTTACATTGTAGCAACGAATCATTCACTATACATTCATCTATTAGTTAATGAGATAACTGAAACGCAAATTAGTTCTTCACTTGTTCCCCTAAGTCCCAAGTAATGAAAGATCTAAACTTCACTTCAATTGAATGGGTTTCTTTTTCTACACTTTCACATTGTCCAAAACAAAGCATAACCCAAAACCCTAAAATCAAAAATAGCAATAATATGATAAATTAGTAAAGAAATTCTCACCTCCACCTCCAGCAGAGCTTTCACATTCTCAACCTAGAACCCAAAAACAACAAATTAATTAAACAAACAAAGCAGCAACATGAATATAACAGGCCCCAATTTACAGAGAGATATAGACATGCTAGTAAGTGGGGGTTTGTTGAGGCTGAAATTGGGGCTTTACAGTTTCGTGAGGATCGACGTCTAAGGTGAGAATCTGTTCGTCTGCGGTCATTACTGTGATCCTCATCTTCTCTTTAATTATGTGATTCGATTTCTTTCTTCTTCTTCGTAGCTTTTAACGACTCCGAGCTTGGGATTTAGATATGGAGTTGGGGTTTTGTTTTGCTTATTTTTTAGTCGCCTAAGGCGTTCATTTTTTAATAGTGAAATATCATTTTAGGTATTGTAACAGTGCTTAAATAATATCGAAATTTTGTATCTAATTAAATTATGCCTAATATTAATTAAATGACCTATAATTTGAACCTTATAACTTAAATATTTATAAAAATTATACCATTAGTTATATTTTAAAAAGATCTTTAATTTAAGGTTAATATTGAATATATTTAAATATTTTATTTGTTTACCCAAATTAAAATTTATCTATTTTATTACTCAAAAACAATTTAGCACAACATAATTTTTTTTGAATTTTTCTATTGTATAAATAAATTTTCATGTTTAAAAAAAGAAAAACATTTGGGACATCTAGGCCGTTGGTTTCAACGGTCACCAGATCTGGCCCCTTCATTTTGAAAAAAAAATGCCCATTACTTTTATTGTTGCAAGCTGTATGGTAGGGCCACTTACAAGCTTTTATTGTTGCCTTTTCACTCTCTCTCTATTTCACATGGGTTGCTACACACCCAAAAGCAATTTAGCTTTTAACATTAGCTGATACTCACATATCACTTTCACTATAGCATTCAAGCCATTTTGGCCATTAGTTTCCGACCCACAGTGGCTATTTGATAGCCAAAATTCAGCCAAAATGACTTATGCCCATCACTATGCCTGTGCATAGTAGATGGCCTAATCCCACTTAGAGAAGAAGGAGAAAAGGATCGTTTGTGCTTCGAATTACTTGCAGCCGTCTAATTTTTGACTTTTAAACTTTCTTTCCTTTTGATTGGATACTCAGACGCCGCGTTTCGTTTGCTTCCACTCAAAGTTGACAACAAAGTGAACAAAATTACGTTCTTTGTTTTGTCTCCAATGGCTCTCACTTAAACAATGAAACAAATACTCATTTGTCAGGCTTACGATTTTTAAGTAGTTAGAGTATTCATATAAATCGACAAATTAAATTATTCAAAGGGAATAAAGATAAAAAAGTTTTATTTGCAAAAATAAATATTAGGAAGATGGTAAAGTCAATTCTATTTCCATCTTAATTATAATCATAAGCTTACATGACATATACATGGCTTAAATTTTTTTATAAAAAATGAGGATTAAAATGGCTATTAGATTAATGTATAAGACTATAAGTTGTAAGTTGTAACCCTATTAAATGAAGAAATGATCACAATCACACACAACCTCAAGTCCCATGAAAATCAACATAAACAATGGTAAAACAATATGAGAAAAAAAGAGACAAAACAAATAGACAAAAATGTAGTAAAAATAGTTTTATTAAAATTCCAAGATCCACACAAGTATCTGGCGATGATGCACAGAAACCCAAGATTAGCAACAATCAAACCCTAAAATTGAAAAAATAGTAGAGAAACATATGACATGAGAATTAATATCGATGAGAGGAGGAGGGTGATAATTAGTCATGGAACCAGGAAGGTGAAGGTGCTATGTTGTCAAAGAAGGGCCTTCCGGGTCTGCATAGAGACCCAGGAAGATTTGGATCACAGAGATTCAAAAAGTGTTGGGTCTTGATAATCCTGTACTTTTTAAGTGGGCCAAGCCCAAGTAAAAAGCCCAATGTTATCAATAGGCACAGAAAGCAGATAGCACATGAGCAATTCCTGGCGATACACCCCAGGCAACACATCTTTGCTTCCTCTCAGATTACAAACAATGATTTCTCTCCTTCTTTTTGTTCAGGAATACAAACGATCTGAAACTCTATCTTTTCTTTAAAGGATGACAGATAGTTAGTAAACCCCAAACAAACAACTATTTTCGTCCTTGTAGTTTCTGGCTCTTTCAATTTTGTCCTCCTTATTTCTATTTTTTCAAAACATTTCTCGTAGTTTCAAAATGTTTATATCCAATTCGAAATATAATTTTCTTCAAGTTTTTAGATAGTGTTGCTACCGTTAAAGAATGAATATATATTTTTCAATTAAAAGCCAATGGTAATAATCTTTTTATTCTTGAATCATTATATATCGTCTTCTACTATTATAAAATATAATAGAAATCTAATTTTGAACTTGAGTTACACATTTCCGAAACTACAAGGATTTGATTGAAAAAATATAAACGAAATTGAAACAACCACCCAATTACAAGATTAAAATAGTTGTTTGCCCATTAGTAAATGATCGTACCATATTCTAAGGTTCTTTATGCCCCTCAATTATACCCAAAAAAAGGACATTCACAAAAAATTAGCCGCACATTGCGTAATTTAAATGAGAATTCTAACTTGCCTTTACTTATGGCCACGATTTAATCTTTGTAAAAATGACTTCTTCTCTTTTAATGTTTGGCATCCATGTAAATCCACTTCAAAGCCATAAAAAGAAATGAAAAGATATGATTGTTATTAGCAATTTGGTTTAACAAAGATGTATGTAAATGGTAATAACTTTAGTCTTCTGATAGATAAATTATTATATATGTATGATCGGTTCACCACATGCCGTTTGATGTGAAACATTGATCTAATAGAATTGTGCCACCTGGTGTTAAACTGATATTCGTTAATTCAACTTTCTAACTAAATATCATCCTTCATAATATTTCTATTTTATTTGAATGTGAATGTTCATGACCTATTTCCTTGATAAACAAGCCCTGACGGTCAACAGGTACACCAAGTTTTGCTTTGTTGGCTAACAGACGCAACAACCAAGCAAAAGCTTAGGACATAGAGTATCAACTTGAATTATAATATTTTTCATACTTTCCATTCAAAATGGTTTGGACATTTGGTTGTAAAATGGGCTGGATTGGGTTATTACCCAGCCAAGCCAACCAAAAAGTATTCGGAAGTATATTTCTGTAGCCCATCATAGCCTCTACCTCCATGTACTTAGAAATTTCCATGTACACCAACCATATTAATACCTTGCCCAACATCTACATCTACTAATCGAAATGTTTTATACAATACTCTTGGCAAGTTTTTAAACCCAAATCAAGTTATATTATATGCTCATAAAAAATTCTCCAGCTCAGATCAACTAAACACCACCTAAATGATAAAAACAAAAACACGGGTAATCTCTATTTCTTTTCTTTTAAAGGCCACAGTCAGCTAAAAAAACCCAAAAATAAAAATTTCAAAGAAATCAGGGTCACACACAGATCAAGATTCAAGAGCCATCAACAATAGAACTAATAAACTGATTGGGGAGCAACACAAGTCAACCCAAATTCCTAAAACAATCCAAATCCCTGTGCAGCAGCAAAGCAGCAATGTAACCCAGAATACCAACAATTAAAAAATGAAGCCTAAAATTCAAATACTAATAACAACATAGAAAAATAAAAAATAAGAGGAGCACATAGAATAAGTGAAACCAAGAACCCAAAGAAGCCCTAGAAAGGTGCAGGTGCAGTGTAACCCAAGAAGGGTCTTCCAGTCCGAGTCCCACAGAGAGAGCCATGAACACTCGGATCACAGAAATCCACAGTGTCTTTGAGCTTGTGGAAGCCATGCTCGAAGACTCCGAACCCGAATAGCAACCCGATGAGTACCACTACCAGTATCAAACACGTGCACAGCATGCACACCCTGCTCGGACAGCAGCACATCTTTGCTTTGCTGAATCGTTTCTTCAAGACCCACAAGGGTTTTCTGCCTTTTCTCTTTGAGATCTTGGAATTGTGGGGATTGGTGCTTGTTGGGTTCTGAAAAATGTGGAGGAATTGAGGTTTCTATATCGCAATCAGAGAGAGAGAGAGAGAGACATGGAAACGCTTTGACGCTATGGGTTTCGTTCGCTTAAAAGGAAAGCAAATAGCTAGATTGGTTTTCTCCTACTCGAATTTGCTTTTGGTTTTGGATAATAGAAAGGAAAATAAAAGCAAAACAAGAAAGGTAGTTTGCCTTTTCGAACATTGATGACGTGGTGGGATGGGATAGGTGGACTATTTTAGTGAAATTATTCTCCAAAGTTTTTTTATTTTTCACCGTTATTATATCAAATATAAATAGTTGACTGCGTCTTACTGTCAAAATCTGATCTAACGGGCGAAATATTCTCAAAAGAATAACTAAACCAGTAATATCTTCCTCCTGGCCAAAAAAATAAAAACACCAGCAATATCTTCCCCGTAACGTAACCGAAAAAAAGAAGAAAAAGTAATCTATCAAAAAACCATAAAACTGTACATTCCTATTACTAGGCCCCAACTTTTCATATCCTTATTTCAAAAAAATCTTATGCGGCAAATCTTATGCGGCAAAAAATGACTTTATTATAAATTTTAAATCATTTCCAGCTTATGTCTAAAAATTATTATATTGAATAACTTAATTCTAAGTTTTCAATCAGATAACTAGAAGTAGAGGGCTTCTCTCTTAAGAAAAAAAAAAGATGCAGAATAAGTGCGGTAGAATAGAGAGAGGAGAGATGAATTATTGTGCATTAAAAGTATGTCCAATTTTGAAGAGTCATTCGAATTAAAAATATATAAAAATTTAGATTGATACTTAAATTCAATTTTTTAGGCTAAGGTCTAAAAAGTAGACCTTTTCAAAAAAGATAATATTTGTTAGGAAATTTTAATTAAAACATTCAAGATTATCTAGTTTCTATGTTTTGCTTAAAATGATAAAAGATACTATCCATTTAAATTATACAAATATTAAAAAAATGTAAGAAAAAAAATATAGTGTAAACTAGTGCCAAGCCCCCAAATACGCCCCTTCTTTAGCCTTAAGCCACTATCTTAATTTCTATTAGTTTAAAGCCATTATTTATTTTAATACTATATTTTTTATGTAAAAAAGAGCGTGAACAATTAGCTTCCCTTATCAATTTGGCGTGACCCCAGCTGCTACCTTCGCCTTTGATCGATTTGTGGTTTAGCATAAATCAGAATCAATTTATTAGATACGGCTGGCTAGAAGAAACATAACACACCCAAAAAGGAAAAAAAGAAAGAATGTGATCTACATATCCAAGCTTACAACACTTTTAAAAACATGATCACTGCACACTGACATACCGACAGCTAAAAAAAATTAATGTTAAACTGTGAGCAGAATAGGTGATATTTCAAAACTATATGGAATACTATACAATTATAACAATACAGAAAGTACTTATACCTTTTATAGTGTAACTCATATAGAAAGTTCATAAAAGTGTAACTCATTATACAGAAAATACTTATACCTTTTATAGTGTAACTCATACAGAAAGTTCATGAAAGTGTAACTTATTATATATAAAGTACTTATACCTTTTATAGTGTAACTCATTATGGAATACTATACGATTGTAACAATACAGAAAGTTCATGAAAGTGTAACTCATTATACAGAAAGTACTTATACCTTTTATAGTACTGTGCAATTTCATTTCAAATTGTATCACTTGCTCCTTTTTTTTTTCTTTTTCTTGTTGTTTGTTTTCTTGGTGATATTTTGGTATTATCTGCATTTAATTACATAAAAGTTAAAATGTATAAGAGAGAGAGAGCAGTGAAAACTCAAAGAGGAGATGAACGGTTTCTGGGCGCGGGAGAGAGAGTAGTGAAAACTGAAAGAGAAGAGGAACAGTTTCTGCGCACAGGAAATGAGGGTGGCATGGGTGTAATTACAATCAATTTTAATGTTTTTTGTGAAGTCTGGTTATTGGGCTTTTTTAACTGTGGCTGGAAACTAAATACAAAATGGGCTATGGCTTAAAACTAAAATCCAGTAAAAATTGGGGCTTAACACTAAGCCACTCTATTTTATTCATTCAAAATATATTGAGAGTTATAACGGGTTCACATTTAAATATATGAAACATTGCAAATCACATTTGGTAAGGTTTAGTGTACGTAATAGTGAACTTGTAAACTCAACACCCCGCCCCCCTTCCAATCGTTAATTAGGTATTCAAAAATTCCAATGATTTATTGATTTAAATGTACATTTTTATAGTCTCCTCTCCTATTCCCCCTCTTCCCTTCTTCTCTCCTTCTCTTCTTGTAAACAACAATGATAAAAAATCTAATAACTAATGGGATTAAACCACGACCATTGAATTTTCATCTGACGACCCAAAATGAGCAAGTCTTTTTTGGCCAATAAAATGGAGCAAATCCTTTAATTTACTAACATTTATAGATTATAGATGTAGGGCCATATTTGTTATATGGTTGAGTTTGGGTGAAATTTGATCATCCATAATACTTGATATTTAAGAAGATTCTGTTTGCATTACATCAGAGTCCATGATTAGTGCTTATTTATAGATGCAGTGAGGAATCTGTGGCCGAGTCAGAGTTGCATATATGTATCGGGTCCCACGGTCCACCTCGCCAAAAATAAAAGAAAAAAAGAAATACTCAAATTAAAAAAGAGATTTATTTGAAATATATGCAACGAAGGTATATATGATCACGTGGAATTGTGGAAATGTGAATTCGTAAATATTTAATAAATAAAAAATATTTATATTAAATTTACATTGTAGAAAATTAAATTCAGGAAGGACGTACTGTTCAGTAAAGGTGGGGACCACTCGTATAAATACATGTCCCCACAGTTTTTGTCTGGTTTTGGCTCCACATGATTTCTGATTTAACACCCGCCATGTGATGATTTCCCTACGTTGGGCCTATCAATGGATATGTGTGATTTGATTTGAACTACGAACCCAACATAGTTTTCAGTGGGACCAGAGACAGCTTGGCTGCTTTATTTATTTATTTATTTTTTCTTTTTCATGCTCAACTTCTCTTTTTTGTGTAATGGAAGATGCATCATATGAATACCACAACTTTTTGCTTTTGCAGTTTTCACTGCCTATAAAAATAAAACTTTTAAAGAAATTTGTGAAATTTAATTCCATGTGTACGAAAAATTCACTTTTATTTATACAGACGTGGAATAAACAAAGATCTCCATTTTATAATGTTGAATGGGATTGGGATGATGGAACCAGGGGGTGAATTACTGCTTTAGTACTTATGGATAGATTCTATGGTTTGATCTTTATATAAACAAAAATGACTTAAAAAGCCATTTGTTAAGTTCTAGTAGAAAGCAATTTTATAAAAAAACACTAATTAAATGTTATATATATAAGAAATAAGTAAAGGACAATACATTTAAGAATTAGATTTCTTTCAATAAATTATATAAAGCCAACTCACAATAAGAATTCTTACTCCATCTCATCATTCTTACACATTAGAAAAGTCTTATTTGTTTAATTATATAATTAATATATGTTTGGATTCATTTGCAAAACGACCCAATTAACTTGGTTCCTATTAATTCTTAGGAATAATTAGAAATAGGTCCAATTTTGAAAGGTCATTCGAACTAAAATCTTATAGAAATTTAAATTAAGACTTAAATCCAATTTTTTAGATTGAGGTCCAAACAATAGATTTTTTTAAATTTTGACTCATATTATCTCTTAAAATTAAGATAATTAATATGAATTAATTTTAAAAATTATGAAAGATAATATCTTTTCAGACATTTTTAATTAAAACATTCGAGATTATCTAGTTTCTTATTTTTTAATTTGAAATAATAAATGATAATATCCGTTTATATTATATAATAAAAAAATATATTAACTCATAAAAAATAATCAAACAAGTAAAGAAATATATATAGGTACATTTCAATTGTACCAATATCTGAGTTGGTGTGTGTGTATATATATATATATATTCGAGCTACTTCGTTTCCTGATTTTTGAGGGTAAATCCCATCTTTTCACCACATCCCCTTCTAAGGTATAGAATGGGTTTGATAGAGGCGTTATGTTAGGGTTTAGCTTTAGGATTTTGGGCAGAGCCCAAAATCCAAGAGCTAAACCATAATATAAAAGTCGACAAATCGGAGCTGATCGATTAATTGGTACAATTGAAATATATTTACAAATCAGAGTCAATCGTTCGTTTGACACAATTAAATTCCATAATTAATTATATGATAA